>WEIT01021728.1:0-10983 GCA_013389985.1 Dryoscopus gambensis
CCTTCATTATCCCTGTACAAAAGATTAAAGGCATGTAAAATATTCAGCTATTTTAGAGTCACAATTCTTAAGTTACTATAGTAATTTTAACCTGATAACTCTAAGCAGAGTTATTACTCTGGAAAAGAAGCCTGCATCAGACTCAGTGCTCCCCAGAAACTTCAAATTTAGTAGAGAGACATATCACTGCACCAGCTATCCCCACAGAAACTGTCCATGCGCAAACAGCTCTCAGCCAATGCAAGAGTAATTCCAACTTTTAATTCAAGCATGTTGGCTTCCAGTGCATGGCATGCCCACACACAGCTACAGTGCACTGTTTCACCTTAGGGTAGTGAACTATAATGAGGCCAGATGTTCAAACTCTGGGCCAATTATTAGCCACATTTGACCCCACTTACCCAATCTTAATGAGCTAAGACTTGGTTGTGACAGATACAAATGACATTTTTCCTGGCGCATTGCTAGGTGGAAGTTTCAAACAGACAGTTGTAGTCTTGTTTAAATTAGCTCTTGTTAAAAAATAACTAGACACTCGCAACAACCTAACATACTCAGCATTCAACCATCAATAAATACATACCAAACAGTTCCTTTTATTATTCCCCAAAAGGATGTCAAAGTATTTTTTTCCCAGTGAAATTAGTTTTCAGAAGCACAAGTTGCAAACCTTATTTAAAATATTATGCATTGGCATTGAATGCTACATTAGCTGGTCAAAACACAAAAGTTAAAGGAGCAGTGTTGCACCGAATTGCAAGAAGGCTGTATTTGTCTCTCTCAAGGTACAGTTCCATTTTAATTCTGTGGAAGCAACTTACTTGTAGGAACATTCAGTAGATTTAAGAGGTGGGCAAGCATACTCAGTATGCCATTCAAACATGTAGGTGC
Source organism: Dryoscopus gambensis (assembly GCA_013389985.1). Classification (NCBI taxonomy): domain Eukaryota; kingdom Metazoa; phylum Chordata; class Aves; order Passeriformes; family Malaconotidae; genus Dryoscopus; species Dryoscopus gambensis. Next base: position 892 of record WEIT01021728.1, read on the forward strand.
AGTCTGGAGTTTCCTTCAAAAATACAGGCTGAAAGAACACAATACAAAAGTAATTTGCTTGCTCAGTTAGACACATTGAAACCAAAATGTCTCAGTCGTGCTTGAGGAAGATCCAGGAACATACCTATTATCTTAGAGCCACACTATGCCTCTGACCACCTGAAAAGCATGGCTTCTCCCAAACCTGAGTTTATCCACATGTACTCTTCTGATAAAAGGGCAGCCATTAGGAATTGTTGCCTCCCCCATGAAATAAGAAGAGCAAAAGTAATTCTAGACACCATTGTTTAAGAATAGGAAGGGAAGCGCAAATACAGACAGATACTAAAATCAAGTAACCAGCTTAATTTAATCTGGCCATGTAATACCTGCTTTCCTGCACATTAAACCTTCTACCTTTCATTTCTTACAAAGAAACAGCTGTTATTTATGGAAGAACATCCCTTCCCAACTTCTTCAAGAGGTTTGGTAATGATAGACATCCCTTAAAGGAACAACATGTCCTGATCTTCCTGGGCAATGATAAAGGTACCATCCATAAATAGGAAATTCAAAACATTCTTCATTTTTTTGTCCCCTCACAGGACCTTTGAATCACCTGTCTAATCTGTAAATGATTAGGCATGTTCATATGTCACCCTGCTCTCTCAGCCTTTCTGATTGTTTTGCATAGTTTTGCAGTCAGAGCTTTACAGTTCCCACAGTTAAATGTAAATAACACCTGCTATTGTTGTAGCTGCTTTCTTATATTTACATTCCTTTTCTCAGAGGAGAAAGGTTTGATGGACTTTCTATGTAGCCAATGTGATTGAAGAGGTGTCACCTCAATCTTCCAATCCATTGTCATGTTCAGATTTGTGTATATATATCCTTCACAGAAATAAAGCTGAGATTACTGCCCTGACACTTGACCAGAGCACACGCATCCTTTATTGTGTCCACTAGCGACATCCATGTTCTTTGCTCTACCCTTCCATACTTTAAAAAAGAGGGCAACTCTGGCAGACATTATGTACAGGAAGCATGTTTTGAAACTAACCTCAGATGTAGTCTTGTCACAATAGAATAATATGGCAGTTGATCGTTCATATATTTTATGACATTTTTCTCCACTGGTGTAATTAATCATTATTAAACCATTTTTGAAAGTCAGTTTATCTGTACGTAAGCCTAGAAGCAAAGGGTTGAGAAAAGTCAACAGCTACAGTAAACACACAACTGCAGTAATGCCTCTGGAAACAGGGTCACATAAACAGCAAAAACATGCACAATTAAAGAACTGATAGACAGACCTCAATCTTCCTGTAAAACTTGCAATCTAGTTACTGAGTGACTACTACTCCAGTACCGTAAGGTTGAGCTCATTCATAATTGAGTGTCAAGGTAACTACACGGAGGACATTCTATCTGCACATTGAGCAGAAGCAGTGAGGTGCTTTATCTCATTAGATGTACACGATTAGCAAGAACCCATCTTGTATTACACCCTGGCTAATCTTCCTGTTCCCTAGGTTTGTTTAGGTAAGCGCCGTACCTGCTACTTTGCTGGAAGTACTGTCCATCCTCTTTACTTGACACGATGCAACACTGTGACCTTCTGCAACACTGTGACCCTCTGTGCCACAAGGCTCTTTTATTTCTCCACAAACTCTGAAGTAGTAGTCATACTCATCTGTACTCACTTTTATGTCTTTATTGGAAAGTGGCTTCAGGTTAAAAACATGACCATACCTTGGATCTTTCACCTGGCAATCCTTTCCTTTAAAGAGAAGTTAAGAATTTAAAATACAACGTAAGATCTACTAGCCTTGCCAAATACACTGGGGACAATTAAGGCTTACTGGACAAATAAGGCCACAAAAATGAGCAGCTACTTTAGGGCAGTAACACTAAAGAACCATCTTAGTTCAGCTAAGCAACTCATTTTGTGAAGTCACTAATATCTAGAACTATGTGACTATATATAAATGGCACATTTCTTTTATAACTGCCTAACTATTTATAACTGCCACTAAAGCAAGATGCAAAAGTCACACTGTAGTTCAAAAACTACCTCAGAGTGGTCTCAAGTGCTTCCTTCAGCTGTGCTGAAGGTTAAATACAGAATCAGAGACACTAAGTCCACAGCTTGCTTAACTATCTGGAAAGAACAGCAAGGTCAAAAGATCGAAGCAAAAGGTGTCCTAGATGTCAGTCTTGTATCTTCTTTTAACAGCTCTGAAGTTGCTGAGTTAAGAAAATAATGGGTCATAGAAAATATTTACTCCAGCTTACAAATCTACAAAGATGTATATAAAAGAAGGTTTAGGAAAATTCTCGTTTCATGAGTCTCATTAGCTGATATATGTCAGTGACTTTGCTGTTGATCAAGTCCTCAGTTTTTAAGTGATCCTTTGCTAAATATTCTGAAGCTTTAAAAAAAATCATCAGATTGTATCACATGAACATTATGCTCTTCTCAATCATCAAGTTGGTACCAAGATAAAGACATCAGTTTTCCTCCCTTCAAAACCACAATTCAGTCACCGGTGTCCTGCACAGTAATTATGTGCTGCAGAGCAGTAGTTTGTGAACATTCCTCATGCCACATGAGATCACTGGCAGTTTCAATAATGTCTAGGACTGTTGTGATAAACCCTTTACATGAAGTCCAGATGTTTTATAAGGAATTATCTACCAGCTGCAAAACAAAGCCTGCAAAGGCAAAGATGCCTACACACTCAAACTTCCATCTAAGCGACAATCAAGTACCATAACTAGAACTTGTGATTCCTTGTTGCATGTCCTGGAGTCAAATGCAAACTGAGACTCCCGCACTGGTCTCTCTCCCATTGTTTAACAAGGGCCAAGTTTAAAGCTTTGCTTCCAGTCTTTAGTGAGGGACAAGGGAATGACTTGCCAAGCATAGAATCAACTCCGTTCTCATGAAATCTGATGCTTTAATATTTACTAGCAAGTCTGACTGTGATTTAACAAGGTAGTACAATGCTTTCTTAAAACACCATTATTACTCTATCTTCTTTCCCTAGATAGGCAAGTACATCTGCCTGTCATCCTAACTTGTACTTTTAACATTAGGTAGGATTTGTAGTTAGTTTAAGGCTCAGAACAGACATCTCTCCACAAGCCAACACTTTTTACAGAAATATTCACAGGGCAAGAAACCAACATAGCTTCATAAGTATTTACTACTTGTACAGCTTGATAGATACTTTAAAGATCAAATAACTACACTTACCTTCTGCTTTGTGAACAGGACATGCTGCCAAGGTCCTCCAAACAAAGACAAACTCACAGTCATTCTCTTGCTCCAACACTGGTGATCCCTGCAGAAAAGAGCCATATGAAGGAGGCTTACTAATAATGACACTGCAAGTCTCAAAACATACATGCATGGCTTCTTTTTTTTACTGCAGTTGCACAGTCTAAGATCTCCACTATCAAATTTCCATACTCATGTTCAGCAAAGAGCTGCTTTTGGTGGCTCACAGGATTTTCACAGTTGACTGTTGTTTTCTACAGGTTCAGCAAAGCAGACAGAGCTTTATTAAGAAGAGATAAGGAAAAACCCGGTATGTAAGTTTTTACATTTTAGAACCAGTCTCTCCAATTTAAGAGGAGTAAACATGGTCTATTCTGTTACAAGCACTAAAAACCTCATTAAGAGCAAGCAGAACAGAAAATTACCGTTGTTTGATCACACTGGAAGATTATACGTGTAGAATAATGCTGGTTATCTTTGCATGTGTCACCATTCAAGTAGATAATGCTTAAAGATCCATCGGTAGCAGCCTGGGGGTTTATCTGAATGACTCCAAGGTTCTTGCTTTTGTCAGTGTATTTCACACAAGATCCTATGGCACCACCTACAGGAAAAGAACCGGGTTTTAGTTCAAAGCGTTGATAACTAGAGTTAAATTTATTGTAAAATAATAAGGTAGCTTTAAGAGAGCTTTGAAGTAAACTATCAAACTCCTGAAGCAGAACACAACACACACACATTCATAAATACAGATAGCGACACTGTGTACCTAAAGCCTTTGAGGAGCAGAACAAGTTACCGTCCTGCATACACTGAAATCTTTCAAACTGCACTAATATATCTGGTTCCACAGATTTGTAAAAGACTACAGTAGTTTGAAATATATTAAACTGGCTAGAAATGCAGTAAGACATGGCATAGCCTTCTCATTCTGGCCTCATTGAGTTAGGAGGCTTCAACAAAATTTTACTTTCTGGAGTAGTTTCAGCTGGGTAGAGTTAATTTTCTTCACAGGGGTGAGTATGGGGCTGTGTTTTGGATTTGTGCTGAACATAGGGCTGATAATAGAGATGTTTTTGTTATTGCTGAGCAGGGCTCACACAGAGCCAAGGCCTTTTCTGCTTTCATACTGCCATGTGGCAAGGGAAGCTGCGGGGGCACAGGAGGCTGGGGGGAGACACAGCCAGGACAGGTGATCCAAACTGACCAAAGGAATATTCCAGACCATATTACATCACGCTCAGTATATAGAGCGGCAGGAAGAAGGAGGAAGGGGGGATATTTGGAATGACGGCATTTGTCTTCCCAAGTCACTGTTACACATGATGCAGCCCTGCCCTCCTGGAGATGGCTGAACACCTGCCAGGCCATGGGAAGCAGGGCATTAATGCCTTGTTTTGTTTCGCTTGTATGCACAGCTCATGCTTTGCCCATTAAACTGTCTTTACCTAAAACTGCAAGTTCTCACCCTCACCCTTCTGATTTTCTCCCTGATCCTGCTGGTGGGGAAGCGAGCAAGCAGCTGCATGGGGCTTGATTGCTGGCTGGGGTTAAACTATGACACTTTCCTATCTTCTTTAAAAAATAATAATAAAATCACAGATCCCAGCAATACTGCCCTCAATGCAATTTTCCCAAATGCATTCACATATATCTCAATGCAAGAGTCCTGATAGGCATTAAGACTATTCACAGTTTGCAAAAGTCTGTTTATTAATACTCCTGATATACATCATCCAGATCTATTCTATTTCTATGATTAAATGGACAGGAGCCAGTAAACCCGACTTAAATACCCAGGGACATCATTCTCACTATAAGGTCTTGCATCAGAAGCCACAAGTTAAGAAGTGCTTGCCACTTGGCTTACCAGGACATCCAGTCACATAGGGCAAGGGCTTGCAGACATTCAAGAAAAACGTTCGCTTTTTTGCTTCCTTTGAAGTATCTATAGCAACCCATGCCTCACCCTCTTTGCTCAAGTCACTTAAGTCATATTCATTGCCAGCAGCATCTGGAAGAAATGCAGTAAGCCAAGAAAACTTAATACTTACAGCACAACTGGGTTTGAAACAATACCAGTTTCACTGACAAATACACAATTCAAAATAATGTTCAGAATCACATTAGATATGTCTTAAGAGAATGTACTGTTGCCACAAAAACATCACTATGCCAAATGCAGAACATAGTTCCCTTGACAGTTACTTCCCAAATGTAACTTCTCCACAATTGAAAGGAGCATTTTTACAGATGACAATGCTAAAATAACTCATTTGCTTCAGAGTTGGGCTGAAGCAGCATCAGTCACAATAAGGATTAAATGTTTTCAAAGTAATTATCAGCTTTCTTGTATATACCACAATGTTTTAAATTAGCTTCTTTCCCTGTTTTTGTAAGTTAAGCCTGCTTCAAACAACTTGCCTCCTCTCCCACCCTACAACTTCTATAAAGATTTTAAGTCTAACAAATGTCTTCACAATAGTTATTTTTAAAACCCTCCACTGAGCAGAAGTTTGCTGTTCAGTTAATCCTTCCAACACAGGACAGAACCTACTCAAATTCCAGGTACTTACCTGTAACCTGACAATCTACAGGAGCAGGAGCACAAGCCAGAGCAGTGTGAAACTCAAAAAAAGTATCATGGACGTCCAGCACTGTGTTTATCTCCTGACGCACAAACTTAAGCTCTCCAGGATATGAATCATTACAAATGAAAGTTACTTTGAACATGTCTGATGTTCCTGTAAAACAAACATTTATCTGCTCATGGTTCTGTTTGGAACATTTGAATTTAAGTTCGAGCTAATAGTTGACTTCAGAATTTTCTAACATTTTCTTATTACTAACAACTGCTTCAAGGATAACACTACCTTACTGCTTATGGGTTTTAGCTGTAAATATGCAAACCTTCTTTAGAGACCTATGAAAAATTGGCTAGGAGCCACAACTACCTCTACAAATAAGAGACCAAAAATGCCTTGTCACATTTCAAGAAGATAATTACCTTCACTGACCTGTGTTCCCTATGTTCTTTGACATATATGAAGAAACGGAAAAGCTTTAAAATATCACCAGTGGTAACAGCTGCTTTTAAATTACATCACACAAAGTTTTGGGTTTGGGGGTTCTGTTTGTTTGTAAGAAGTTCAGTGTAATGACTGCAGAACAAAAAATACTGATCCTATCAAAGCAGTATATTTTAAGCTCTGTTTAGTCCTCAAGAAGTGACAGAATTATGTCAGGGAGTATTATTTGTCACCAAAATGCTTAGTAGTATTATAAAAATTGTAGAACCTCTCAAAGCAAAATACGTAAGAGCTCAATCACTGTTACAGATTATGTACAAAAATGTCACAACTGAGAAAATAAGAGAGATTGCTGTATTGCACAAATGTGGTTAGGTTATTGATATGTTATTGATGGGTTTTGCACTGGGATTGCTGTGTTGTACAAGTCTGGACTCGTCTCTCGTGCGAGGTGGTGTTGTAACCCCTGAAACCACACACCTTTACCTGGACCCTGCCCCCTTTTCCCCATGTAAGCTGTACCCTATTGGTGACGGGCTTTTGCCCCCTCCCCTTCCTCCCTGGGGCGTCAAAAGGGGTCCCCCGGAGGCCCCCGGCTTCTTCACCTCCTGGATTTGATGAAATAAAGACCTAAGGACGCTAGACCGAGGAGAAGAGCGCCCTCTTCCTTTTACCTAGGTTCTCTTGGCACGTGTAGCTTCCGGAGGTCCTGAGCTAGCCCTCGGACCCCTCAGAACCACCACCCACCCAAGAAATTTGTACAGAGGATAAGCACGCGGAAGCATCTGAGGGTCTCGAGTCTAAAACCCAGTTTTCCCAAAGTCTTTTGTTGTTAAAATGTCATATTCCTTTCTATGAAGCTCAGTTTCAGTATAATTGTAGCGCATGTAATATCAAAAAACTAGATACATATTTTTCATTCGTTTTACCTGCAAAAGAGACTTAAATTCATGAAGTAGGTGTACCTGAAGTATTAGGACACTAATTCAAAAAATTCCATACAGGAGAATATAAGCTTACTGAAAACTGACCTTTCAGATATGAACTTTAGAGAGCATTATCCATGAAACTGAAGATAAAAGCTATTACTTCACTTAGTCAAATTGGGAAAACAAATAAAATGAACTCTGGCTCTTTTTCTACCTATCTGTTTCTTCATGCAAGGACCAGTATTTTTCATCTGCTAAGGAAAAAACCCTATACTGTATTAATAGAGTCACTTTCCTAGAGTTTTGAAATGCACTGAAAACTGAGCCTTTACCATTCTGCATAACTTTATTTCTTCCTTAAATTTCCATATGAGCCAGCTTGTTTAAGTAATTAATACCAAGCCATACAGACTTCAGTACATGAAAAAAAGAAGGAACGAAGACCACTCACACTATGTTTTTACAATACAAGCATCCATTTCCATTGTGTATTTCCTGAACTCACCTGATTCCACACGAAGAGGACCTCTGTAGGTAAGAGTTAGAAACCCTTCACTGGATAGAGAGAGGGCTTTGTCCAATTCCACCGGCCTCACAGGTGTCAGATTTCCTCTTTCACATCCAGCAGCTGTTTTGCCATTGATTTTACCACAATATGGCAAGTGTCCACAAATGTTTAGCTAGAAGTTTTGAAAACATGTAGATGTACATAGTATTAACTGCATCAGAAAAACAAGGTCCACATAGCCATTTCTACATCAGTAAAACTCCCTTGTTGAGAACTATTTCAAACAACATGGTTGTCTTGCAGTCTGGAAACGACAGATATTTCAACTATACTCCAGTAACAGTATCCTCAATCTTCAGGTTACAGAGTCCACAAATTCTCCCCACTAGAAGCTCAGGATGTGGTTCAGCAAGTTTATTCTTGGCCTGAGAAGCATTATCTGGGACAGCCTAGGACTACTGACACACTGATATGGATAAATCCCGTTCTAGGCTTTCCCTGTCAATTTCTTCAGAATCAGCCGATAAATTGGTAGTACACAGAGTCCGTAAGGGGAAAAGCATCTCAAAAAGGTAGCCTTAAAAGTGTGGCAACCTTATGTGCACCAAGAACCAGAAGTTTAATGCTTTTAAGACCATCTAAAATAAAAGCAGTTATCTTTCATTCCTTCTCTCAATCACAGTGCTCTCCTGCCAACTCATATTTCCTAAGATGACTGAGTGAAAGCTCCACCAGATCACTAAGCAAGACAAAAAAAATGCAACAACAGTGCTCAAAAACAACAGACTGTACAGTCAAAATCCTTACCGAGAAATTCTTCCCACTACCAGTAGCTGTATAGCCTTCCTCAGAAGCTAATGGCTGCAGGTTGAACAGAAAGCCAGTGTTTGGATCTTGCACAGAGCAGGACTGGGAAAAAAAATTACAATACAATTATTTTCTCCTTCTGCATTTTTTCTGTTTAGGTTTTACCTCTAACTTGTTTCAAGAACCAAAGTAGTGATTTAGACATATTCCTAGCCTGCATACCAGAACACCAGAATACAGCTCTGGCAGAGCTTCATTCAATTCTTTCGTACATTTATTCAATTCTTTTGTCCACTGACATCAGCCACACCAACATATCAAAGTGGAATTTAACAGACAGCATCTATCATATTAGCTAAGAGCAAGGAAATTTTAACTGAGGGCTGTCTTCACACTAATGTGTTTATGTTGAGACCCATAAAGTAGAAGCAATTGAGTAGATTTCATAGAGTATTCTGCTTTGGAAGGGACCCACAAGGATCATTGAGTCGAGCTCTTTAATGTATGGCTCATATGGGGATCAAACCCAGAACTGTGGTATTATCAGCACCATGCTCCAACCAGCTGAGCTAATCTGAGGGTTTAGTGTGGAAAAAAAAAGTTTCACTTGATGATCTGCACAAAACAAGGACAATACATATCCTTACATATAAACTCAGTTTTACTAGCAGCATAGCAAGGGAATGAAACATTCAATCACAAGAGCAAGTAAACTGTTCTCAAGAGAAAGCACCCAAATACTTTGGTAAAAAGTTAGACATTTCAGAAACATTTCAAAAATAAAGCAATAAGATATCACAAGACTCCATCATGACCAATTTAAGACTTCACTTTAGTTAGTTTTCTTCAAGACCTATTTAAACACAGCAACCAAGGGTGCTAGAAAAAAAAAACAGTACGTTGAGACTTGTAGTGGGTTGGTTTGCATTTTGCCTTCTGTGAGATAAAAATTAGGAGGAATGCAAAGCAGGCTCCATACTCCAAAGAATACAAAGAAATTTATTACTAGAACTAAAAGAAGAAAAAAAAGCATTAAGGGTTAGAACAAACCTTCAGACCACTTTCCTTCCCCCATCCTCCTCCCTCCTTCCATTTATAACATAGAGACACAAACTTGGTACTATTTCAGTCAGTTTACACCCTCTATAATTGACTTTTATCAGTTCACTTAGGGAGAGGAGTCTCTTATGCTCATGTTATGGAGTTTCCACGCAAGAAGCGGTCTTCTCATGGCTTCAATGTCACAGCACAAACAGCCACCCAGAATGGATCTCTGTTGGTTCTGTGAGTCCCTTCCCTCGATGTTCAGCTTCCCCCACAACTGTCATCGAGGGTCCAATCTTAGCTACTGGGGTATTATTTTAAGGTTGAGCTGTTCAAGAGCAAAGGTTCTCTTCATCTGCCTCTAGAATTATCTTCATCTTTAAATCTCTGTTCAGAAACCTGGGAAAAAGTAAAGTCCTCCCGTGGGTAGCCTCTCTGTTCAGGTTTCTCATTAGATCACAGCAACATCAACATTCACTTATTTTCAGCACAGGCACTTTGCTCATAGCAGAA
>WEIT01021728.1:11017-24341 GCA_013389985.1 Dryoscopus gambensis
ATCTGTTTCTGCTGGTCACATAATTTCAGCGAGGTGGTGGCCGAAGCTGGCAGCAGCCGGACCAGAGGGGAGGGGGCCATTTCAGCCCACCAGGAGCCGGGGCTGTGGCCCGGCCCCACAGGCTCACGCAGGCAGGGCCCCACCAGGCCAAGTAGCCAGGCCCAGGGCAGGGCCCAGCCCTGGCCTGTGTCACCTGGCTGGGGATCGGGAAAGCAAGAGCCAAATTCCCGCCTTATCTGTCTTTAAATGTTATTATTTCACAGAGGTGTAAACCACTTCTGAGTGGCCCAACAGGACTGTCAATATTCAAATCAATTAACTGATTGGCTCCATCAAGTTTTGGAGGAAATTACCACAGCAATCTGCAGAAACATCACTTCCTTGGCTCTGTCTCTTTCCGAAAAAAAAAAACCAGTGCCAAAGGAAAGAAAAAAAAAAACCTAAAGCAGAAGGGGTGCCCTGCCTGCTTATCAACAGTAGCAGAAACACAGAGCCATCGTGACCTTGAATCACAGGAGGCTCACAAGCACACAGGCTAAGAAAAACTTACTCTCTCTCCACTAAAAACTTCAAACTGGATTAACCCATGACAAGACTACAAATAAAATTTACATTCTCCTTTCTCACCTGAGAATCATCTTTTGTTTCCTTGATTGGGCAAGCAGCTTCAGTTTCCCATAAGAAGGTGGCCACACAATCCAGAATAGCTATAAACCGTGGGCTGCTACTCTGGAAACAGATTGCAGAGAAGACCAGCGTAAGTGTAACAGCTATCACTTTCTCATGTTTGAGATTCCACCTTACGAGAAACTGTCAGGTCCTTCTAAAAGACTTCACTACAAATGCACACAATTCCCACCTAACTTCCCTCTCTCCAATTTACTTTGAAGGTCATCACTGAAAACTTTCTCTAGCTGAACACTTACAACATCACCAAGCATTAGCCAAGAACTGAAGCTGACATCCAAATATTCAGATTAAATTCAATATTTAATCTAGATATGTGTAATTAGATCTTGTCTCAGTCTAAGCTTTGAAGAGTTTTGGGGTATAATATATAGTCCATAATTAAAAAAAAAAGGCAAAAGTAAAGCGACATAAGTCTGATAGGTGAGGTAACAAGGTAACAGGAATATTAATTATATACACTTGATGTCAGTGTTTTCAGACAAAAGCAAAGCGTTCATAACTGCTCCATGTCAGAGATGCCTCACCACATCTCTTAGGCTAAAGATCATGTGGGTGATGAAAGTAAGACCTGCAGGTGCACAAAACCAGGAAGAACAAGTCTACATAAGCTTAAGTCTAGTAATTCCCTCAGTCTAAACTTCAGTATGTGGAGCTGTATCACTGAAAATTCTACAGATTTAAGAATTCTAGAACCAACAATCTACAGAGGATGCAGAATTTAAGTCTGAAGATACACTTTACAATATTTTTCCTCTTAAGAGGGTCCAAAATGTTTGCAGTTTTAAGTCGTCATGTATTTTTCACGCTAATTAGACTAGTCTGAAATATTATTGTCCATCAAAGCTGTTAGGTTTTTTTGTTCTTGTTTATGATAAAATACTCAGACGTGCTTCTCTATCATCTAAATCAGCTTTGATTTTATATCTCTGTTTTAAACCTCAAGAAGTCTCCCTTGTCACAAATCTGCTATACACTACACATCTTCACGTGGCTTCATGTTATAGGACGAGAAACCTACTATGATGAAATAACAACTGGAAAATCATTTGCCCTTACAAGAGTGCCCCTGGAACAGACAAAGTGGATGGTGGTGGTATAAGTAGTTGTCTTTCCATCAGCATTGATGCATACAGAGCCATTTGCATAGGTTAGAGAAACATGTCCAGGTCTTTCAAGTACTAGTTGTTTGCTGGCAACACCAAGATTACTAATAGAGGTGACTTCAGAATAAGAAGCCTAGAAATAAAGAAAAGCGTGTCAGCAACATTTAAAAAAATAGATACAACCAAAAAGAAAATACCTACTACAATACTCTTGTATTCAGGTTATCTTGAGAGTTTTGAAAATAACAAAGGTATAGAGATACTCTACATTTCTCTCCCATTCTGTTCCACATATTTAACAGACAACCTCCACAACCAGGGTGGAGGGGGCAACAAAGAATCTTTAAACAAATTTTTTCCACAGTTGAATCTAAAACAGGTCATAAGCATGACAAAATATCCAGGAGGACAGCCTGTTCCTGAAGAAATGGAAGAGACGCAGTTTGATTGCCTCTGAAACACAGGGCAAAAAATCATGAGTTTCAAACATGACATTGGTACACTTGTAAAAATTAAAGCTTTGGTCCTTGAAGAGGTGAACAGGAGGTCTACCATTCTGCTATGGTTACGCAACCATTACGGGTACACAGAACATTTCTTTGCACAGTGAGTCAGAATTCACATGGCTGTCTTAATCTCACGTGTGTCTGTTTCAATCTCACTTGTGGCAAACCAGCTCTGAGCTGGGATGGAAAGGGTACTCACAGAAACAAGCCTATATTCCATCTGACAGACAGATGCTCGCCGGTCACATCCTGGGACAGCAATCAGGGGTCGACAGACATTTATGTAGTACTTCGTGCGTTCACCTGATCTTGAATTATCCATGGCATACCAGTTTTCACCTCTCTTCTCAGATTTTGCTAATCTGAGCAGAAAGAGAAAGTTCTGCTCTAAAAACACACATTCTTCATAGACTCTCTCTAGCCTTCTCAGTCTCAAGAAGCAGAGCAACCTTAAGACATTCCAGAGTAACTTTTCCCCCTCATTTTTAAGTGCTACAATTAGAAACAATACTTTTGGAACATAGAGCACAGTTGACAAGGTAGTAAGTTTTTATAAGCAAAACCATCCCAAAAAGTCAGGTTACATCCTAGGAGGCAGGTCAACATACTAGAGGGATTTCAACACACTTGCTGTCAAGACTGTCACAACAGGTGAAAGCTTCTGGTGCTGTCTACACAGGAAACCAACTTCAGCCAGAACTATCAGCCAGAACACCAAACTCGAATAGCTAAGTTACACTGCATGTGTCACTTTCCTACCTTGACAAATCATATTGGTCCATGGTGTTGGGATCAGTCACAACACATTCCAGCGGAATTTCTGGACAAGCATGTTCAGTGTACCACCTGAAGTTGTAGGTATAGCTATCTTCTTTCTACAAATGAGCAGAACAGGTCAGAGAGGGTTTCCACACAGACGACTTTGCGACTCACAGCTACTCCTTTATATGTCAAGCTTGCCATCTCCCCTTGGTTTTGGGATCTACTTTCTCAGACTGATTTGTGTTGGTCTGTCCTGTTATAGATCTTGTCATTCGCTGGGTCACCAAAAATGCTCTTGCCAAAAAAACCTGCTCTGGTTCTTTTAAACTGCTGTCTGCTGTATTACAGGACACACAGTCCTACTATTTGTTACTCCTCAGCCAGTTTTTTTTTTTCCCAGCTAGAACTACAAGACGATCAAAAGCACTAGTAATTACGCGGCCCAGGGACTACAGAAGAATGACGTAAGAATCTGGATCTAGGTAAATATCTTACTGTTCACTGGTCAAGGTAAGCTCTATGGCTGCAACAAGAGTCAAACATACCACAAGAAATAATTATTTCTTTTAGGCTGCTTTATAGATACTGGATATTTCCATACGTAACACTCTGCTTGTACTGACCTAGTAGTTATTCTTGTCAGTATTTTAGGATGGAGATCCTTCCTTTCTTCAAATAGAAATTCTTACCTGATATTCAGGCTGACCTATTCCAGCATCACGGTCACATAGGAAAGTTATAAGGGTAGACCGCTGTGTTTTATTCTCATTGTTGTATGCAGTACCATTTTTGTAGGTCAACTGAATCAGGCCATCATAATATGAAAGTTTGGAACTGGGCAGTCCAAGACTCCAAGACTGATCCTTACTAGAAAAGAAAAAGTGAGTTTTGAGAGTGAACAGAATACAAAATTAATTCTGTCTCTAAGAGAAGTCTTACAAATAGTAACCATGCAAGTAAGTTTATACAAGACACCATAGTAAGACATAATAATTAAACACAGTTGATTAGACCTCAGTGAGCTGGGATAAAAAAGAACGCTGCCAAAAGGAAACTTAAAACACGAACAGATGTCCTCCTTTGAAAAGGAAAGGAAGTTACATATTGCTTAGATATCTAGAAAACTTTTAATAAATACCATCAAGTTCTCATTCTTCAAAGCAGAAGTCAAACTGCAGACACCCTCATCTTGGAGTCAAACTGGCCTCATCCAATTATATATGGGCAGTGAAGACCTAGCATTGCACAACAGCTCTCTGCTAGGTATCAGCTTTGGTTCAGGAGTGTTTCTTCACTCTGACTTAATATTGACTCTATCAGACCTAGCTTAATCATCTTCCCCTGAAGAACATATTTACGGTCTGCAGTGAACTGTCCTTGGCTGGACCTAACTCAGCTAGTGCCAGCTCACAAAAAGCTGCAAGTGTTTGCACTGTACCCCATCTCTGGCAGCAGGCTGACCTGGAACCTGAAGTGCAGAGATACTACCTCAGACATAGTTTGTGGGAGGCAAAAGCAATGATGCTGTCAGAGTAGCAGTACACGCTGGGACCATGCCTGCACAGAACATTTAGTAATGGAGATCATAAAATTGTTGAGGTTGGAAAAGATCTCCCAGATCATCAAGTCCAATCATCAATTTAGCACCACCGCCAAATCTTTACCACTAAACCATGTCCTCAAGTCCATATCCACACATTTTTTGAACACTTCCAGGGATGGCAATTCCACCACTTTCTTAGGCAGCCTGTTTCAATGCTTGACAATCATTTCCATGAAGACAATTTTCTTACTGTCTCATGTAAACTTCCACTGGCACAACCTGAGGCCATATGGTACAAACTCTGGGCTTCACCTCTGCCTAAGGCAGCCACTGCTTATCCCAAATACAGGAAGCTCACATTCTTTAAGCCAGCTCTTGGAATACAGCTGACCCTCAATCTCTGGACTGTAGGTTGCCTTAATACAGCTTCAGCAGGTAACCTAGAGTTTACAGTCCCTATGGATAACAAAAGGGAGAGTAGTGGACACATTCCATCTCACAAGTTAGCTACATGCAAGATTACACACGTGCATTTGGCTTGAAACAGCTGGCAGTGTAATTACTGCAAATAATATGCAAATTATCTGAATCTATTACAGGTAGCCCAGTAATTACTTTACATGCAAATTGTTCATTGTTGCACACAGACAACAACACATCATGCAACAAGAGATCTCTTACAGACAACAGAATTAGTTACTCACCTTTGCGTTACTTGGCAAGCTGCTGATTTTGTGTGACACAGGTCATCAGGCAGACTGCCACAGACGCTTAGGTGAAACAAGTACTCCACAGTCTTAACTGTATAGTAACTTTTTGCCTTGGCCAGAGGTGATAAATCAAAAGAGAAGCCTAATTGGGAAGGAATAAACTTTTTCAGTTCAATTTTGTCCTGATAGCTCTCAAAGGCTTTGCTTCAGTCAGTCATATGTCTAGTTCCCCTTCCCCTGAATAAGTCTCCTTCTATATAATTACTGTTCCAGAAACAGAAGGGACAAAAAGCATGGTTTCTTATATAGAGAGAGTTACTTCAGTAAAATACACATTACATCTATTTTCCTACATTCACTAGGGAGTATCAAGCTCATGCTGTTCAGATCATCCATATGCATGTACTTAAAACTGTAGGTGCTTAGCATTAGGTTGAACTCTCTTTGCTCTTGAGTATCATAAGGACTAGGCACAAGTTCTATCCCTAATGACCTTTCAATTTGCTGAACAGAAATACATACCTGCCTGAGGATCAGAGACTTGACAGTCATCTCCTTCAGTTTTAGACAGGACACAGGCAGCAGCAGTATACCAGTCAAATGCATATGAACACTCACTTTCGGCCATCAAGATTGGAGCACTTTCTAGATCACCTGGTATCACAAGAGCAACCTGTTATGAACACAGACAGCCAGGCTGCCAACAGGAACTAAGAATCTACACCTAAGGAGACTAATTTCTCCTGAAAAGCAGACCAAAATAACTGTTAAAGTACGTCTTCTTTGAAAATGGAACCAAAATTATTTTTCACTAAGTCTTTGCATCTTCCTCCCCAAATTAAAAGTTTAGGCCAGAAGTAAAGGTGCAGGGCTCAATCTGCTCCCAAGAACTATCACAGTATTTGAAAAAATGTCTACTTTGACACACAAAACTGGTGTTTTACTGTGAAGAAATTGCTGTACTAGGAAATAGTGCATAATCTGATCCTAACAGCCAGCACATTTGGAAGTTTCAACGTCCTCAGGCTGAGGTGGAGGAACACAGGTCTTCTATTTCCCTGGGAGATAGTTAACTATCAGGCTACTATAATCAACATGAACAATATTAATTTCTGCAAATGTTTCTGCTTTTCATCAACTGCCAGCAGTTTAGATACAAACCAAATTTATTGGAAAAGAAGGCTAAAGTATCTGATCTCGGTTCAGAACCACTCTTTCCCATCAAGACAATCTAGGGAAAGAAAGTGCTTTGTATAGCTTCCAGATACTTGTGGAGTTTTAATACTTAAGCATACTTTAATCATGTTTGGAAGAATCTTATTTCAAGAGACTTACTCAAGGGTTTGTAAACAGTACTTGCATAGAAAGTAAACAGAACTAAACACCTACAATTACATTGCCATCATTCTAGTAAACAAACCACAATGCTTCAAGCTTTTTCATAGAAAGAGGTAAAAGACAAAAGCACATGCCAATATCTAGCACTAATGTCTGAGCTTATTAGATGACTTTTGGTTTTTAACTGGATCAATGAACAGGGTGTGGATGTTCTCACCTGGTCTGCATATTAGAGTGAGGACTGTTTGGATTTTTTCTTTAGAACCACAGCCATCTCCATTTGAATAGATAAGTTGAATATTTTCTCCAACCTTTTTAGGAGAAGATAAAAATGTTCCAAGATTCTTACTGTTGTTTTGCTTATCTGTAAGGACAGAAAATACAGAACTTTTGTTTCTCTGAAAAGAAGTGAACCTCCTGTTAGATACTAAGACTTTCCATTTGTCTAGTTAACAAGACAACATTGATTTTACCTTGCCAAACCACGCTACAAAGCTTATGGCTCTTTATTTAGAAAAAGCTACTTGCATTATTTCTTCAAGCATCTTTGAGATCACAAGAGAAACATGCTCCTAACTTCTGTTTCCTCGAATAAATGAAGGCACTCAGGACAACCAACCCCATTTGCACAGAAAGTGCCAAGCCTTCAGAGGCTTTAAAAAACAATGAACCAAAAAAACCCCAGAAACATCACAAGCAAAAACCCCTGACTCACCTACAGAGCAAATAGCAGCACCATCTGAACAGCTGGAAGCTCCTCCTCTCTTCCAGACTTTATGGCAGACATTGATGTAGTAATGTTTTCTTTCTACCTCTGAAAAGCTACTGTCCACAGCTTCCCAGTTCTGGGCTGACTCTGAAAATACAGAAGGTCGTTAAGAACAAGTCATCTGGCTAAATTGTTCCAGCATGTCCATGCCAAAATGCCTTTTATTATAGAGGACCCCATATTTGTGTAATGACCTCTCCTTCAGAGCACCTCCCAGCCCACAGAAGCCCTAATCTCAGCTCCATTTCCCCACCAGCTGAGACTACACCTGCATCTGTCACACGAAGCCATAGCTGCCAAATCCTGCCATTTTTGGATGGGTCCAAAGGCATTCCCCTTTGCACAAACTACTGGGTGGAAGCTGCTGAGCCATGGTGGATTCTGACTTGCACTGGTTGCCCAGAGAGATGGTGGATGCTCCATCCTTGGAAGTGTTCAAGGCCAGGTTGGATGGGGCTTGGAACAGACTGGTCTAGTGTACGGTGTGCCTGCCCATGACAGAGGTGCTGGGCTAGATGATCTTTAATGGTCCCTTCCAACTCAAACTGATTCTGTGACTTAAAACCACTTAAGATGGCAGCAACCAAGGCAGTCATGGACACGGCTACTTTTGTAAGGCGCTCAGTCTGTTTGGAATGAGGGAAGCTAACACCAGCATCCCAGAAATTCACTAAGAACAGCAAAAGCTGACTAATACTCAACCAAAGAATAGCACTAGAGATGGCATGTAAACTCAGGACAAAAGTAACTGAAAGTTAGTTTTTATTGCCATACCTGAATTGCGGATAAGAGGTGACAAGTCATAGTGTTTTCTCTTATCAGTAACTCTGCAAAGGAGATCTTTTTTCTCTTTAACACATGCATATTTTGTATCCCAAGTAAAAAAATAGGTGCAGTCAACTTCACCAGTGAATACTGGACTTCCTTTACCATCATTACCTTAACATGGAAAACAGATGAACAGATATTAGGTTTCTAAGGGAGGAAGGGGAAAAAAGCAAGGAAAATTGAGGACTAGCAATGAGCAAGAAAGACAAAAAAATCCTTTTGCTGCAGAGGACTTGCGTTTCTGGTTTTTTTTTTTTACCATTAGCTAAGAAAAAAAGGGCTCTTTTATACTTCCATCTTCTCAATCATCAGCGTAAACTTAGACTAGCAGTGCTACTACACAGCACATCCTGCCAGCATCGGAATTACTGCTTATTGTAACAATATTTATTTCTTGTGTTAGCTGTGGCTCAAAGCAAGCATTCATTTGAACGTAAGGTCTACCAGCAAGCAGAAAAGTCAAACCCTGAGCAGAGCTGTCACAGCTTGTTAAACTCACCTGCTGTTTCATTACACTCGAAGTTTATGACAGTCATTCTCTGAAAGCCGGAACTACATGCATCCCCGTTCGGATAAATTAAAGTGAGATCCCCATCAGAGTATCTGAGTAAGAAGCCAGTTTTAGATAGAAACGTGGGGTCAGACAATCACACAGTGTTCTTCACAAAACAGAAGTCACATTCTTGTTCATTTATTAATTGTCGCACTCCATGGGAAAACAAATATTAGTTCAACATTAATACTGACATTTCTACAGCAACAACAGCTTGCATCCCCTGATTTTTCTGATCACTTTTTTAATTTCTATAGAGTTTAAAGAATGCTCTAAAGCTCCCCTAGGTATGGTGGAATATCTGTCCCCACTAGTTTATTGTGTGGCTGTTTTTGCAAGTGGAGGAAGTCATACTTCCTGGAAGATCACTGCAACAAATCTGTCACAGAGAAAATGGAAGATCACATATACATTAATTAATCTCTGCTTTACAGTCTCATGCAAACTATTGTCCCTGTATGCCACCTGGGAATCAGCTGCTTCTGACACTGCTTTACATGTACAACATGAAAAAAGGAGGACAACAGGCAGTAGAGCACAATCTGCAATTGGGACAACTAAGTCGGGGAAGTCTTCCTGTCTAGACAACAGCTTCTGCCAATCTCACCGTCTCCTCTGTTCGCTAACATTATCCTGGTACACTGTTACAGCTTTTCTAACAAAAAAGTGAGCAAAAATGCTTGCATTTTGTATCAACTATTGATTACGTAACAAGTAAGCAAGCACCAAAGCAGGAAACAAAGACCAGTCAGACCAGTTAGCAGGGCTAAAGAGCACTTACACACCTTAGGGTTTGGTTCGCAAATCTTCCTGCCACTTTTTTCTGGTTATTTGAACGTTTTACTTGGCAAGATGAAATATATTGTGTACCGTCCTTGCAGTCACCTGCAGTGGTTTTCCCACATACATTCAAGTAATAGTAATACTCCTCTTTGTCATCTTTGGCAAAATAGGGTGAGACATATTCTGAATGAATAACAAACAAAAAAGCGTTTTAACACACATCAGGACAGACATGAAACTCCAAATATCTACAGAGGACATTTTTTTTTGTCCCTAAATACAGAAATGCAAAACTGGCTAGTAACAGCCACAAACACAAGAGAAAAATACTGAGCTTACCTGAAAATTGATTAAGTGGACTTAAATCAATGGAGATATCATGTTGCTCATTAGTCAGAAGACAGTTTTTACTCTCCAGGTAATCCCTGTGACAGGCATACTCAGTAACCCACTCAATTTCATACCGGCAATTTGTTTTTGCTGTAAGTTTGGGACCTGCACTCTGATACAGAAGTGAATAAAATTTAAATTATAAGTAGACTTATTTGAAATATAATCTTTAAAGCAACAGTATCACATTGCTTTAAGACCAGTAACAATTACTTCACCTCTAAATTACTTAAGATCTGCAAACATTGTTTCTGGCCTCTCAGAAATAGGTGTTATAAATGACGTGGCAAACTATTACAGCTCTAAGCAGAAGTAAAGCATCAGACATTACCAGAAGGACAGGAGTAATAATAGTACTTTAAAAAGTACTTTTCCTTAATGTGTTGGGAAAATCAAAGATGTGAGCCCAAATGGCCTAAGCTTGGATTGTGTTTGCCTCAGAGAAGTCCTCAATGCAGGGAATAGAGATCAAATGTTCTCTGAAGGCAAAGTAGACTTTTAGACACTGGTGTTTTAGCAACTTTGATTCCCTCAGTCCAAATCAAGACATAGACATTTGAGAACTCTTCTGCCAACACTTGTGTCAGATGAGTTTTCTGTAGTGAAATATTTCTGCACGTCCAGGAAAAGCAGTAGTCTTGGTTTTCCTCACTTTAAAGTGAAACATTAGAAATACAAATTGTTTCATAAATCTGTATTTCTGCCATCCACTGGAACAGCTGGCAGATACAGAGGTATCAGGTCACTTACAGGCACAAGTATCATCAGTAATATTTCTGATACTACAAGAGTGTATAGCTATAGCAAGGTAGTACAAAGTGACAGTAGACAAGAGCTGGGTTTGTTTCTGTAGCAACAATAGTGAAGTATGGTACCTAGATAGGTCAGATGATGGACTAAACATTAAACCAAGAATTAGCCATACAAGAGTTCCCTCTTCACTAACCTGCAATGAAAAGAATCACTATATGAAATGGTAGAGCATTAGCATTTACCACTTTGGCCCAATTCAAGGCATGTAGGTTGCTGAAATTACCCAGCATCCCATCGAAGTGACCATCACACTGCATTTAAGTTAGGCTAAGACAGTGTCCTACATAAACTGAGTAGCTGCTTAACACCTCAAATTTCATTTGAAGTTAAAAGAATTCAGGAGCCTGCTTAGTAAGTGACAGACTCTTGCCATTCAATGACACTTACTAGCTACTATTTTTTCCCTGAGGAAGAACAGATTAAAAAAGAAACCAAGTAACAGACAGCAGCTATAAGCATGCCCAGCCTGACTGAAGAGGAAGAGCGCTCATTAGCAAGCAAAGCTCTGTGCCAAGGATTAACTCTACACTAAGCTTAGAGAAAACATACATACACCTCTAAGCATACACCTTATGCTTAGAGAAAAGCCTTGAACCTTTAAAGCAAATTCACCGATGCAAGAGACAACACACTCCCGGGGAAACTTTATTCAAGTTCTTGTTACTTCTTAAGTTCTATAAGACTTTAAAGACTATATCTAGAATCTCACACTCTTCATAAGCTACAAGCCAGGAATATTTATGCTCTCTTGAGATCGGAATAAAAATGAAAGATAACGCACAAAAAAGCTAAAGACCAACCAGTTAACACAGAGTAAAACACTGAAGTTACCTCTTCTCCCCTCTTCAATGGGCAAACAAAAGTGATTGTCACTGCTGGATTATGGCCTAGGCAGAAGGCTGGCCTTTCTTCATCATGCTCATATAGTCTCTCATAACTCAATACAAGCCTAGAAATAGAAAATAACAAACCAAAAAGAAAATTAAGACACCACACTGTACAGAGGAAGGATACTCTTGAAACACTCCATCTTTGCTAGACACTCAGGCAGAATATACCAATGTAGCCCTGCTCCTGAAAGCAACTTTTAACTTTTATAAGGTACGCATTCCTTTAATCTTAGAGTTAATTAAAAACAAAGATTAAAACAGTCCCAGCAAAATTACTTAATACAGTATCTTCTGGTACCCTACTTAAGACTAGACTGAATGCCTTGTAACCCATATTGTAGCAAGAATTTAGCTATAGTCACAGGAACACTCACAGCTTTGCTCTCAAAATTGCTGCTGGACAGCAGATGTGGCAAAAGCTCTTGTGACTTTTGAAAGTAATAACCACTCAGGTTTTGCCACATTCCTGTACTTCACCATCTCTCTATGTATAAACTCTTCCCATTCTGCCCCCAGAATTAACAGCAAAATGAACTCATCAGGAAATTGATGAGTTGATCTGAAGAGCAAGGCAACTGGGTCAGATTAGGTGAGGCAGGAGTAGGAGAATAAAACCTGGTAATTATCTGACAGAGAAACAAATAGCAAGATGACTTGGATAACAGAACAGGAAGATCACCACAAATTCCCAGCTATGCATTATCATTCTATGTAGTTTAACAGGCAGAAGACAACAGCTCCCAGAGCAGTGACATTCTGGCTTCAGATTAGCCATACCTCTAGGTGGCCCTTCTGTACCTCAGGACACAGATATACAATCACCTTACTATTTCCCAGGCCACCCTGGTCTGATAGAACACATACAGTGAATATTCCTGAAGTAGTGAAGAGCTCTTCAATCCTAGCAGGCATAAGCTTGCTTGCCTAGCACTTTTCTAGAGTACTACTAGTCGTACTTCAGTATGAGAACAAGCTTGTGTTTCCTCAGATGTAAGCTACCACCTTGGTACAGAACACCTCAGTCACTTGTTTCATGCTGGGGAAAAGCCCTGCAACAAAGAACTAACAATTGCATTTGTAAACTAAAATAAAACCCTCAACTGTACCACAGATAGCTCAGAATCTCCCTGTTATTAATTTATTCTGCTTGTCTTCTTCAGCTGGCATCTGAAATAGAGAATACTGCAGAAGTCAACAGGGATACTGTTGACCCTACAGACAAGGCCAGCAGGCTCAGATGACCTGAAGCTCAGAAATATCAGCATGTTAAGAAAGTTCCCTGAGCCTCATTAGATTGTTTGGGTGGGGTTTTTAACATATTTTTCTGTTTGTTTACGGTTTGCTTTTGCTGGTGGTCGAGTTTTATGTGGTGGGGTGATTTTTGGGGGCCTTTTTGATTGGTTCATTCTTGTTTTTTATTTGTTTGGAGGGTTTTTTTTTTTTTACTTCAAGCTATACTTACAGCACAGAAGGCAGTAAACAGAAGCATCATCAAGAAAAGTTTCTTGTAATTCCAGCTCTACTCCCACAAGGAACATCAAGTCTTGCATTGCTTATCTATTCTTCTGCTAAGAACTCATTAAGGCAAAAAAACCCAGAAAGGCAACATCTGGTCCTACTCTCACCTTTTAAAGTACTTCTGAAGA
>WEIT01021728.1:24439-41255 GCA_013389985.1 Dryoscopus gambensis
CACCAATTACCCCTTGCTTCTAAGAGTTCTGCAATTCTGTAAACAGGAGTCTCTCGCAACAAAGGAGAAAATTTGATCTGTTATGGCAGTACCACAGAATGCCTGACAGACTGCTCTGAAAGTATTTGAATATTTTTCTGCTTATGCTTCAATGGTGAAGAGGTATTAATGTTAATTTTTAGGAGACTCATCTGTTACCAGGAGTGCTGTTCAGGCCAGATGACTGAAGTGTCCACAGAAGTATTACCACAAAAATTACATACCTGTCTTTGTCTTGAAGCTTCAGCTGCTCCTTTGGATGGCCAACATCATATGCCAGACCTTCATGTAACAAGCAAGCAGCACTGCCAGGGGGACACTTTCTGGTCTCTCCACTCGAACTTCCTGGTTATAGCGCATAGAAAAGAAGTTATAGGACTCAGTTTCTAATCCTGCTCTACCTGAAGTATCTTGCCATTTCATCTGCAGGCTCTTCTAGAAATACTTCTGAAAAACAGGCTACATTGAACGTGAAACTGACAAGACAAAACCTGAAGTGCTTGTGGTAATTCATGCTGCTCTGGTTGGGGACAGCTAATTCATCCTTCCTGCCAAAGTAGCTGCAGCTAGTTGCTAGTACAGCTGCTGGATACACAGGGCTATGAAAACTTCTAGAAGTGTGCCAAGTATTTCTTTTTTTTCCCACAACCAAGTAATGTGTAACCCCTCCTTACCGGGAAGGTTTTATCGCCTTTTTTGTTTCTTATTAACCATCTAATTCAAAGCTGTCAGCAAAAAGTTTCACACTAGTGGGACGTTTAAAAGAATAGACCTCTCACTAGAACTAGAAGTATTAAACCCTTAACAGGGGCACAAAACACATATTTAACTGCAGAATAAAAAACGTAGTGGAAGTATACAGCTAAACCAAGCTTTTCAGCAAGTTTCAAATACGTGATTTTGCTGGTTTAATTCCTTATGCATATAGCTCTCAATTGAGAAGAGGGTGCTAGCTGTGCACCAGTGCTTAGGCAAACTCTTTACAGTATTTTATATGCAGCTCAGAACATTCATCAGCAACTGGGCAACAACCTGGAGTCCAAAGGAATAAATTTAGAGCACATGAAGCCCTATGAAAAATATTGGTCCTATTTGGCATCAAACAAACGCAGATACAAGACAAGCTGTGCTCTCCCACTTAGAAAAAGTGACTTAAACTGTACTAACAGTTACTTGCCCATCCAGAAGGGGCATACCTCTGAACACCTCAATACTTGGAGGGTAGGGAGTTTGAAATAATTGTCTAAGTCTTGAAATACTGATCTTTGGACATAGGACAACCTTAATGGAGACAATAGCAAAGAACCACACTACAAGACATTTTCACACTGATAGGTGACGCAAGCAACCATTCAAACCTAAGTCCCTGCAGACATTTATGAACAAGGAATCATCATCAGAATCATCCACCAAGTAGTGTCCTGAAACTTGGATGAGAGGATTCAAGTCATGTTTCTTGTGATCTCCATCAAACACATAGCAAGGGACCTAGAACAACAACAAAAAAATTACATGCAAACCATGCTACACAAGCAGGAGGAAGTTATGAACAGGCATATATGAAGCCCAGTTAGTATGTGGAAAAGTTTTTTTACTTCTGGAAGCTCAAAGCTAGACATGCTGATTAAAATGAGGGATCCAAAGTTAGACTCTTTTGCTCCAGCTTTTAGAAGAGTTTTACTATAAACAACAATCCAGTGCACAGAAAAGGTTGAAGAGTTATTTAAAACTCTCATCTCCACCAACTTTCAACATACATGCTTTACATAACTATGAAAAATATAGGTTCATGGAGCTTGTTTGGATTAATTTGGGGTGGGGGCAGGTAATTGGAATAAAATTGTCATATATGCGAAGAGTAACTTCTGCATGGATAGTACATAGATTACCTCTTTCACAGGTTTAAACAAGTCTTTCTTGCAAGCCACAAAGGTCCTCCATTCAAAATAGTGCACACACTCTGTTGCTGTTACAAATTCAGGGGTACCCTATTTAAATGGGAAAAAAATAATTCTTTGAAAAAGACTGGTTTTATTTTACATCTGTAGACATGAAGAAGTTTATTCAAGAGATTAAGAAAAACAGAATACAGCACATCACAGAACAAGGGCGTACAGTTTCTTAATGGCACTTGTTAACAGCAAGATCGTTATATAACAGCTTTGTTGGGCAACTCAGGAAGATGAAGGATGCCAAATCCTTAGCTGCATATGCACCAATACTCAAATTAACATGTGCCAGTCCTAATATGCAGTAACTGTATTCTATCTTTTTAGAAGTGCTCACTACGCCAACTGAAAACGACAGAAGCACAGTCACATCTACTTACTAGAAAGGAAGACACCAATAGAAATGCATATAAATAGGTTAACACAGCGAGGCAATGCATGGTATATCAGTTCCCTGTCTTTTACCCTACAAAAAAAACTGATTAGCAGCCTCTTCTGCAACAAAGAAAGAATATCCTTGACATTAGCTGTGTATTTTTACAGGCTCATGTTATACACATTTGTATATATTTCAAGATGGGGGTTCTGCCATGGTTCAGAACTGGGTGTTCAACTGAATATCTCTCAGTGAAAAGACAACAATTTTTCACTTCGTCCTCCATCACCTCAGCTAGAAGCACTTTAGCATACTTAAACTGATTTCCTCTCTCATTTAACCCTGCCATAAAAGGGGAGGAAACAAGTTTTTCCAGACACTATTACAAAATCCTTTTACTACGTCATGTGATGAACAGGTATTAGAACTGAGCTAACTAGAAGAAGTCTGAAGA
The DNA here is from genome assembly GCA_013389985.1 of Dryoscopus gambensis. Lineage (NCBI taxonomy): Eukaryota > Metazoa > Chordata > Aves > Passeriformes > Malaconotidae > Dryoscopus > Dryoscopus gambensis. The sequence continues at coordinate 27,258 of WEIT01021728.1, forward strand.
TCACTATGATCTGGTGTTACAGTTGAAGTTGAGCAATAATTTTTAATTTAGTTTAAAGAGTCATCTGCTGAAACAGAACAAGAAGCATTTAAGTCTCTGCTGTACTCGCACTTTGTTTGAACTGGCTGGATTTCCAAGAGGGGGTGTGCAATAGCATTGTCAGTGCCAACAGCAGCACCAATAAATACTTCTCCCGGATACACAAATATGTGAACTGATCATAGTCTGTACCAAGCTGTCATATCTGTTCAGTGTGTGGAGGGTGTAACTCCAAAAGCACTTTGGAGTGAACTGCATGCACACAGGCCCCTAGAAACCTTCCAGGGATCTCCAATCACACTTCAAACAGATTCTGAGAAACAAGTACTTCCTCAGAAGCCCAGCTGGCTGTATGAGCACTGTTAGTTCAACAATGTGTAGACCAAGCCTAAGGCTTACTGTTGTCAACTGTGCTGCCCCACAACAGAGGTCAGTCATTTTCTTCAATATTGTTCCATTAAACAGTCATGCCAGGTCCACAGCTCAGGCAGAGCCAACAATTAAACAACAACTCACATTGTTATGGCACCCTGTACAGCGTTGACTCATTCCTCCATATTAAACCAATAAAATACTACACTGCAAACCAACTAAAAACATTAAAGACAAAGAAGAGCCCATAACCAGAGCTAAGCTGTAGACTTGCAACTATTTTTACCGGGATTGAATTTTGAAAGCAACAATAAATCATGACCTTAACTTAACAGTAAAACATAACTGGCTCTTCTTTAGGCTATGAAGCCAGTAATCAGTACATCCAAAAGTACAGCAAGTCTCCTTAAAAAGCAAGTCAAAACTACTTGTCATTTCCACTAAAGATAAGAGCACATTATTTAGACTTACCAGTGTTTTCCCACACAGGAAGTTAATATTGCTTTGAATTTGGTGTTCACTGCCTTGCTGCGAGCAGTTACGTGTAGTGTTGAGCTCCAGAAGACTTTCAGAAAGTTTTAGTAAGTCTAAGTCACCTAGGGTTTAAAAATGAGAAGAGGGGGAAAAAACAGGGTGTTATAATACAGTGCCTTCACAGAAGCTCAACAGACAGGGTCTAGTTTCAACTGAGCAGCACAAGACATACCAGTCCACTTGAAGACAGTACAACTGAAGATTGTTGTGGATCTTCTGATTTGGAAGACCAAGTTAAGATAGTGTTTGACATCTCTAATCACACTTGTACTTTCTTAAACATTTTTAGCAAACACTTTTTAAAATAAAAGTACAACAGCAGGCGCTACTACACACTAGTCACCTCCTTAGGAACAAGGAAAGCTGTTACCAACTAGTTTTAATCACAATTCACTCCCTCCTCCTACCAGCTTCTTTTTAATCAGTTTGTCAGCCTTTATACCATTTATAATAATAGCATCAGCACAAGGTGAGAGAGAGTCTATCACAGAATGGTTTTGCTGAGAAGGGATCCCTCTGCAATAAGCAGGGACATATTCAACTACATCAGTTGCTCAGAGCCCCATTCAGCCTGACCTTGAACATCTTCAGGATGGGGCATCTGCAGCCTCTCTGGACAACTAGCTCCAGTGCCTCACCACCCTCATCATAAAGAAATTTATTCCTTATACCTGGTCTGAATCTACCCTCCTTTGGTTTAAAATTATTATCTCTTGTCCTATAACTACAGGCCCTGTAACCCTGTCCTCATTTTTTCTTATAAGCCTCCTATAAGCACTGGACTGCTGCAATAAAGTCTCCCTGGAGTCTTCTCCAAGCCAACCAACCTCAACTCTCTCACTCTGTCTTCACAGGACAGGTGAAGGGTGCTCCAGCCCTGTGAGCATTTTTGTGACCCTCCTCTGGACCTGCTCCAACAGGTCCATGTCCTTCCTGTGCTGAGGACCCCAGAACTGGATGCAGTAGTCCAGGTAGGGTCTCACCAGAGGGAAAGGAGGGGCAGAATCACCTCGCTTGACCTGCTGGCCACATTGCTTTTGATACAGCTGGCTGTCTAGGCTGCAGGTGCACACTGCTGGCTCCACTTAATCTTTAATCTACTTAATGAAGAACACATTGGTGCCTATGCACTGGCACTGTCTGCAGACAAACCCAGCACAGATCCACTGCCTCAGTGCAAATCCCCCACATCTCCCATCCCCTTTAGCACAGCTCACATACTGCATGAAGAGTAGGGTCACTGCTTTGACACTGCACATTGTTCTCCTCCCCAGCACCTGACATGAAGGGGAAAGGTGGAGCACATTCCAAGCCAGAATGAGCACCAGCTCAGGCCACTGAAATGTTCCTGCTCGAGCCCATTTTGGTTAATATTAAACACCAACCCCTTTTCGATCTTACATGCCTGTACTTTTTTTGTTTGATAAGTACATTTTAATTCTGCAAGTTTGGCTTGAACTACAGAAAATGCTATAGAGTGTGAGCATTGATCAGCATCCCCCTTTCCATTTTAGTTTATGTCTACACTCAGGATAAAGCAAGTCAAATCTGTAATCATTGCAGATAGCAGCTTTGCACCTAGGCCAAATGTTGTTTCACTATAAAAAACACACTTGTTGGAACTTTGCCCAGCCTGTTATCTCCTCACTTAAGGGAAGCAAAACTACACTGCACCCAAGTAATATAGTCTAGAGACCAAGAGGAGCAGAAGTCAAAAAACTGGGCAGGAAGATGATACATGTAGGTTGTGCCTTTTATATTTCCTGTGTTATCAAAAAGCCGTCTTCAGGTTTTACAATTTCGAGATAGCCAAGGTGCCATGCAGCTCTCTTAAACCTAAGAGCTACATACTGCTTTGAGAGTAAGAGTGTTACTTATCACATCATTGCTTAGAAGATACTGTCAAGGTGTCCTCTTTACTTCCACAGACCAGCAGAAGGAAGCCAACACAACTTTCTAGGCAAGAGATGTCTATCGTAACAATATGGTCATGACTTAAAACCTCTCCAGTTATAAATGTATACAGCTACAAGCCTCCATATAGCAGGGAACTTATGGCAGCACCATCTGAGGACTTAGCACTCTGTAAGCACTAGTTTCTCTCAGTGCTAAAAACACAGCACATTGTGTTAAAGACACTTGTGAGCTGATTCCAATTTTCTCAGTTAAAGTAATATTCAAGAAAAAACAAGTTCAGCCAGTATATTTTGTTTACTACAGGCCAACATGCACACTTCCCCTTTGCATGCTTACAATTAGATTGGGAACTTGCTAAATGTTTTAGCAAGAGTCTCTTCAGTGGCACATGCCTCATCACACCCTTGCTCACAGAGCAAGGGATATCGACCCCTCACATGATCAGCTTCCTTCCAGAGCTGCAACCACTTTTACTGCAACATCAAGCTCCCTCTAAAACGATCACTCATGCTTCTTCATGACTTCAGAGATGTGTTCCTTCCACAAAGCAACACACTACAAATCAGCTAGTACTGTTCACAAAAATCAGCAGCAAATACTTCATAGTACACAGCTGTGCTAAATCAGTATCAAAGGCACTGTCCGCAACACCTTTTGCTCATTGACTCCATCAGTTTAGCTACGTAGCAGGAAAAAGGCAATCATAGAAGACATCCAGTCAGTTGTCCAGAAGAAACGGGCATTTAGGTGGCAACTATCATTTCATGTCCACTCATCCTACTGCAGCTGGACAAAGTGCACATTTCACCATGAGGTTAACAAACACTTAAAGTAATATCTCCATGTTCTAGGAGCAGTCCAACTACATGGCACATGAGTCACGAAGTGTCATGGTTAAGTTAAAAAGTTAAGTAACTACCATGTTATTTCCATCCTCACTGATGTTCATGAACTAAATATTTGCCTATCCTTGAAAACTTCTAGGATTAATAAAAGTGCAGAGGAGAGGCCTTTAGGGTCTCCATGCAAACCCTGGTACACCACACTGACACACAGTTAACGTTAGCCACAAGGGTTCCCTGGGATACAGACTGATTACTGCCATGGAGCACATGGCCTTAACGCCTCTCAAAGCTGGGAGCAACAAACAGTCCTACAGCTGTCATCCCTTGCACAGCTGGTATTTAAAAAATAAAAAAATTGTTTGCACTGATTTTTTTTCACCTGAAAGAATGAATAGAACTGATTAAGTACATATTTGAAGAAAGCTTACAATTTAACAAAATTTATCAGCTGACAAATTGCCCTTCTTCCCTCATATAAAAGTCCTTCAGCTGCCCTCAGCTTTGGCATACAGGTAACCTCATGCCATCTGGATTGCTTGAAGACAAGTATGTGGTTTAGCTGGTTTAGGTAACTGGGAGTCTACACCTGCCTAGACTTGGATCAAAGGGATTCTTCTTTTCTCACTAAGAGTGATTTTCTTATTTTTTAACAAAATGCTTGATAACCCATTAGCATGATCTAAACTCAGTGTGATGGTGATGAAGCTCCAAGGCATCTAAAGGCATGAGCAAGAACAAAATTTGGACAATTTGACCAACAGAACAAAGCAAAATTCAATGACAACGTTAACTGCACTGCCTTGATTTCTCACTTTATTCCAGGGTAGTTAAAAACCTATTCTACTTGAAGAAGATTTGTTGCTTAGCCTTTGAAAGTCACTTCAAACTGCCTTGGCAAGACCACAGTATATCTGTTGTTAAATCCTCTTCTACCCAGTAGCACTCATGAACACAAGGTTTGCATACAGAGGAATATTTGATACTACTCAATCATCACCCAGCTCTGTTCTCCCTTCCTCTTTCCACAAGAAGTGTGGAACAAAACCTACACAAAGCCTCTAGTTCTCACACTTCCCTGAAGAATACAGACTTCCTCCATCTCACTCCACCGGCCACATTCCAGTCTCATCCAAAGCAGCATGTTAAAACAGATGCTGAGATGCTGCTTTCTTTTCTAATCCACAGGCAACTGAAGCCTCAACAGCATATGAGCTGAGACCCCCCATCAGCAGGAAATAAAAATGTGTTTCATTCCTGAAATGTACAACAAGAATAACAGCATCAAGTGCTCTAACATGCTGTACCCCTTAGAGAAGATGTTAAGACTACATGCAGAAAACTCTGGAGCCTGAATACACCTTTATTCATGCACTCAGTGGTTCTGTAAGCCTGGGTCCCAACATTAACACTTTGTTTGAAAAGCACTGATTGACCACCGACTGAAACCAAAGCATCTCTACTATTAATAGAGAGGTGCGGGGGAGAATGGAAGCCAACTAGCTGCTGTGCATTGGCATACAGGCGAGAAACACCTTCCTTCTCACCACATTCCAGCAGTTCAAGCTCAAGCAATTCAAAGAAGACTCACAGCTTCTTGTAAGAGCTATCTGCCAGTGGCTGGCAAGATCGGCAAACGTGTATCAGATTTCAGATCTGCAGATACTATGAAGCAGTCTGAAGAGATACTGCTCTTCAGAAAGCTATTACTTTATTCTATTAGAAGTAACAGTCAACTATCAGAAAGCTGCCTCTTGAACAGTACTCATACATTACTGTTTTGTTAGCCAAAACACAAAAGCAATCTTGAAAGCAACAAACATGCATGAAAATAAATAACATGAACTCATGAAAAAATACTGTTCAGAGCACAAGGTGCTTCTGACTGATGAAATCATGTGCATGTGTATAGGAATATGCCAGTTTCATATTTACATCAGCATGCACTAGTCCACCTCTCCTCAAAATACCAAGGACAGCTGTGAACTACTGAAGCCATCATCAGATTTGACAAGTGTAACCAAAACTAGAGAACTGCACGTAATTATCATTCCTTTCTGTGTGGACAACTTGAAGACAACACCCCAGACACTTAGCAATACCCCCAAGATTGCATTACAGAAAGTAACCTGCCTCTGAACAAAGGCCTGATATTACATCGGGCTAGGCTGAGTATACTTCAGAGCTGTAACTCAAGTTCTATCCTGTGTTCAGTATTTACAAAGTTGTGCACAGTCCATATCCTGCCACAGGCAGATGCACTTATTCTACTTGATATAGCCTTGCATACTTTCACACTAGATTACAGTAAACTAGACCATAAGATACATTTCACAGTCCCATAAAGTGATTATGTACAATCAGATCATGTTTTACTATATCTCCCCAGTAAATCTGCAACAAAAAGTTTACACTGTTCCAAGAAAGGGGGGCAATAGTTATAAGACCATCCATTAACATGGCTCTGAACTACCTACAAGACACTTGTTTACTTACCTACAGACAGATAGGTCTTCTTGTTGATGTCATATGCACAGACTGCACTCTTCCTTCCACACTCTTGAACACCAGAACAGAAATTTATTTTATAAAGCACCTCTTTGTCTGCATCAATTGCTTTCCAAGTGTAACTGAAAAGACAAAAATGCCTGTCAGTTGGTATTCAAGTGGTCTGAATTGCATATCACCTAGATACCAGTCCCTGAAATAACCAAGTTAAGGCTAAGAGACCACTAACCTAAATTCCTATTCATGTTCTATATTTGTAAATACCAGAAATAATTGCTGTTTTGCTTGGACTAAGAGCAAAACAGATTTAAACCACTTGTGGAATGTAACATCAAGTCCATTTTGCCCTTTCTTGAACATCCAATCATCCATTCTTCCCCATCAAACCTCTGTGAAAGCCACTCTGACTAAGGATCATCACCTGTGATACACTATCCTTGACAGCCTGATAAATTTCTCAGATGACTTTGGCAGGCTGGACACTACTGCACCTTAGTGTTCTGCCCAACAACAGTGGCAGAAGTGCTAATTCCAAGTGGGATAGAGCAGCCAGTCTCATCCTGCAATGGAGCCACCCAGCTTCAGGGTCAAAACTGGGGTTGAGAGTCTCACAGTATTCAGACCAAAAGATGCTAACAGTGTTTATTACAGCCTAGCTGCACCTTTAGGCATTATATACACACACATATGTATATATCTCAATATAACAGTCTCTCAAGGGTGATGTCAAAAGCTGGAAACTAAGCAGAGCTATCCACAAGACACTCAGTGAAAGATCGTACTATCTAACTACAACATATCAGAAAGCCAGCTGTCTAAAAATTGGGAAAGGAACACAAAGCTCAGGTTAAATATAACTGGGAATAAATCTGAGTAAGAGCAGAAAAAAATCAAATGCAGCACAGTTCAGAGGTAGAGCAAGGGTTCCTTCCCCTCACAGCAGGCACTAGGACTGCAGTGAAATGTAGTCAGTCTCATGACACAGCACTGCTAAGTTTTGAGGCAGGCCCAGGTCACCTAGCTTAGAGCCAGGAGCTCTTTAGACAGCCTGGCTTACTACCAGGGTGCTCTGGCCAAGCTCTGTTAAAAAAGCACAGCTCAATAAACATTTGCCGTCACTTTGGCTCAGCTACCCCTCTTCTGGCACTGGCAGCAGCCTGCATCCTCTGGACACTTGATTTTTGCAAGATAACAGATTCTCCAGCTTCCCTTCTATCCCAAGTGGAAACTTCAGTAGGATTAATACAGACTCATCATCAGATCAGAAAACTGAGGACAGCACAGTGACTTATTAGGCATTCCTTTAGGCATTCCTGTTACTTACAACTCACACAAAATTTAGTGCACCTATCTGACCCACAGAAGCATTTGTCTTCATGTACAAATCTCAGTTGATAAGAAGCTTCACCCATCAGGTTTGTTTGCTTTAATCTCTAGGTCATCTGTGTTGCACCACTCAGCATTATCATACTCCAGATCCCCCCAGGAGGAAAAACCATTCCTGTTCAGCTCTGAAGTCCAGTCCTTGGATGAGAAGGGGGTAACAACAGTTCAGCTACTTTATTTTAAATTTTAAATCTTTTGCGAACTCCTTTCAAACCCAGTGCATCCCATATCTAATCAAAGAGCCAACAGTAAGATATCACATACTTTTCCATTTCAGTTACTGCCTACAGGGCTCTTGGATTCTGTACTACAGCAGCTGTGTTTATTTCAGACGGCTAATGGCTGGAACAAGTTAGGGACAAATACAAGAGAGTTCTCTGCGAACTGAAAAACAAAGAAAATCTTTATATGCTAGTATATTATTATACTATTATATTTGAGGCTTGATATCCTAATATAAGGATCAAAAATAACTTACCAGGTATTTAGTCATACCCAAAACACTAATAAAATTATGAATTCAAGGACTGTGTCTCAATCCTAGACAAATACTTGCCATTATTCTTTCCTCATAAGCAGGCAGACCTGACCTTTTACAATCATACTGATTAGTCCTCTCAGCTGGTCTGTTGCATTTCTGAAGTGGATAAAGGCAGTATCGATGCAGGAGAATGATGAGAATTTAGCTACAGTACAGAATAACCAAAGTTCAGCACTGGAATAAAGCTTTTCAACACACAAAAAAAGAAGTTAGAAGAACCTGACTATCTTCAAGGGCTCTGAAAACAGCAAGAGATTAATACCAAAGCTGGTTTTATATCCAAGAGAAAATGCATTTCAATCCAAACCAAATTTCTTCACAATGAAGCCCCAGAAAGTTAGCATTTCTCAAACTGAGAACTGAAAATTTCTCAAAGGCTCCAGTACTCTTTTTTTTTTACTGGTTTTGGAAGATGACAAAAAGGTAACACATAATATTAAGGCCAGAAGTTTTTGATCAAGCTGGGGTGTTCTTCAGTGTGTTGTTGGTTTTCACTGGGAAGTTGCAAGTTAAAATGTTTGTGAATGGAAAAAGAATTTAAGTCCTTCACACAACAGAATTATCACTCAGAGATTAAGGTTTTGCTTCCCCAGGTCCATGTTATGAAATAGAGGAAATCAGCACCTTCAAGTCGGTTCACCCACAGGCCAGAAGCAAGAGAGAAACAAGATGAGCAGCGAACAGAAGCAAAGCAGCCACTGAAGCCAGACCTTCCCTCTGCCCTGTCACAGCCCCTTGGACAGGGAGGGTTGAGGAATCCTTCAAAACAGTCCACACAAAAGAGATATGAAATCCATGTTCAGTCATGTTCCAAACCACAACTTCAGGGGCACACAGAAGTGTAAATCTAGTGCAGTTTCAGAGCAGTATTACTTGCATGGATGTTATAGAGACTTATATATTTTTTTAATGTGTGCGAGGAGCAAAGTGGGATTTATTCATTGTGAGTAACAGCAGCCTGGATGTAGCCCAAGCAGCTGTTCTCAGAGAGATGAAAAATACCTTCACAGTAAAAGCAAGAATTATTTCTCACACAAGTAACACTCCTGGCATTAAATCAGTACCTGGGAATAGTTTCGAGTTGCATGTGCTCTACTTTCCAATAAGATACAAGCTGACCTCTCCACTGCAATCCATAATGGAAACAATCTGTTGGCAGTCACATTCCCCATCCTGACCACGTGAGTCACGTGGACTGGCTTCCTTCAGCTTGCTCAGCACTCACTTCCATCACTGATGATGCCTGATGTAATTACCTCCTCGCCAGGGCCAGACGAAGTTATCTTGTTTGAAGGGCTTAAGCTATCCTGGTTCAATGCAGTTGAGCTAGTTTAGAGAGCTGTTATATACCAACAGCTTTTAAAAGCAACAGCCATGATCACAGGGTGGGGTGTGATGCATCCTCTGATACAGGGAGTTCAGTACGGATGCCACCTCACAGATTAAACCATTCAGACACCCATTTCTGGAGCAGTTCAAGGTCGGGGCTCATATACAGTGCCTGCCCTGATTAAAAGTGTCAAACAGTTATTTTTGCTGAAACCACAACATGACACTTGTTTTCTGATAAACCCAACTGTGAACTATCCCACAATTAGAGGGATGAAACATACACCCACGTCAATCCCCCCAGGGCAGGCTCTCCTGTCTCCTGCCAGGGTTGCTGGCCCAAGCACCTGTCACGAGATGGACCCAGGGACTGTCCTCTCTCAAAATTAACTCAGCAAAAACAACAGGTGCGTCTGCATGTGTGTGGAGGGGGGACTGAGCCTGGCCAGTTCCCCGTCTGGCTCACGGTGGTTTCTGGCCATGCACCAGCAGTGGGAGGCACAGAAAGAGGCAGGGAAGAAGGCAGGGCCAGCTCAGGCCACTGTCAAAAGCAGTTGTGCAAGCAAGGTCCAAAGGAGTTATTGGGAATAACCTTGCCTGCAGGTCAGCCTTTCCAGCTACCTCGCTTTGGTTTCGAGACACTGAAGCAATCACACAAAAAAGAAAATTAATCTACTTTACAGCAAGCTGCAACATCAAATGAGAGCTATGCTTTTTTTTTTTAAACAAATCAAAGAAGCAATATGAAAAAAATAACACGAGAAAGGGAAAAGCAAGCCTAGTTTACTTTGTGATCAGAGGCCGAGGCACTGAAGTCAAGCAAGGTGCAGAACCCTAACGCCTGTCACAGCACGTGCATCCCAAGGGCACAGCCACTTTGAGGTCTGTGCACTAGTGAACCACTTCAAATCAGCAGAGCACCAGAGAAACTACTGCCACCATTCTCCTAACAATAGTTCAAGCTTTTTGGTTCTCACTGTTACCCGAGGAATGACTGCTGGGAAGAACAGTGCACCCTGCTCCAAACAGCTGTAAAGCATAGCTGCAAAGAATCATGCGTTTCCTCTCTGGGGAATGCACTGAAATAGCTCATTTTGCTGAGGGGGTGTTACACAGATGACCTGGCAGAGAGACAAGGCAACCTACAACCACAGAGCTGGAAAGCAGATCCACATGTGATTACGCGTCCACACGATTTTGTGCCCAGACACTTCTCAGCTATCAGAACACTGCAGGGATTAAACCAGCATCCAAAGCTCTTTATGAGCAGTTTCAACCAGCACACTCGGGCAGACAAGCTCAGGAACAATTTCCAGGATGGTCACTGCAAATTTGAAGCTTGCAGCTCACTTGCCACAGAAATCACTATTAGATGTTGACTACCATTTTCACGCAATTATGTATAGTAAAGAAATCTCTATGTCAAAGCAAGCTCTCCTTACAGAAAATGCGAGCTTGAGTGGCACAAAGTACAGTCATCACTATGCCTCAAGAGCTTTTTAGTGCATCCCTACCCTTGCTTAAGTCTGCTCTAGCTCACCCATCCCCTTTTCCAACCACCACGCACATTGTGTCTTCAGGCAAGTTTTCTTGCGTGTGCATCATGCATGACAGCCTTACAGCTACATCACAAGCTCTTCAGCTTTTTGCATCCAGAAGACGTTTGGTCTTTCATGCTGCGCTCTAAACCACATCTACTACCCCATTTTCCAGAATGCTTAAGAAAAGGGGTAGCAATTTGAAGTTTAAGTTCGCAAGAGCTACAGAAGGCAGCTCATGTGCTGAGAAATCACATTCAGACATTATACAATGGCAGCTTCCCAGGGACATGACACAACCATTCACACTGGTATATAAGTCCAGCAATATCTTATTTATGACATCTCCCACTTAAACATGTCAAAGCACTTAATAGAGCTGAATGAGTGGACCTAAAGGTCACTTCTCTGTACTCAGCACGTGCCTCATAGCCAAGGCCAAGCTGAATGCTAACTCCCGGGTTTCAAGCAGCACAGATGAGCACAGTTGTGCTTTCACAACAAAGGCTGAAAAGACAATGTTTGAATGAAGTGTAGGTACAGTCAGCTGTAGGAGTTGTGTTATTAAAAACTACGCATTTAACACAAAATAGAATTGACTAACAACTCCAAAATTTGAAGTCTGCGTAATAGCAATCCTGTGTTGTACAGCAGTTTGAGATTCCCTTACATCCCCAAGTCTACAAATCATTGAAGTTATGTGCCAAAAAACATCACCTGTCATTAAATCACCTCTCAGCCAGGCCAGATTTTCAGGCAAAGAAGCCCACAGAGGTGGCAGTTTGTATTTGCTGCTCTACCATCACACTCAAAACATATTCTGCCTTTTTTTTTTTTTAAAGAAAGGAAAGTTACACAGCAACTTTTGCAGCGTTATGTGGAAGGTGAACCCAAACTGTCAAGATTTCTTTTGAAGTAGGTGGACTTAAATAACAGGTCACAAAATTAACTCTAATTCCAGAATTCTTCCTACATTGTAACAAAAAAGATACAAGGGGAAGAAGAAGAACTCAGAAAGAGACCAAACTGGCTAGTAACTTCCTATATCCAACCAGTTCCCTGTGTTCTTTCCCAGGTGCTCATATTGCAGCAATCCTGGAGAAACCTCTACACAGAAGATAAAAAAAGAATTCCAACTGCAAGTCACATGACAGCACAGTCAGCTGTCGGAGCACACAAGAACAAAGGAGAAAGCATAACAAAATCAGTGACTGAAGCCATGCCATTAGACCAAGTTTCAGAGAATGAAAGCTTTTCTTCTTTCCCCAGACCATATAAGCATATCAGCAGTGAGGCTACACAAAACAAACAATGAAAACCTCCAACTCAAGTTTAAGTAGCCTCATGCCACAGCTCTTGCGCAAAACAGTTTTGACACTTTTCCTCCTCCCTGCAAAACAGCTTTCCTACTCTTACTTAAAGGAGACCCAGTGCCTCTTCTAAACCCCAGCAGTTTCCTTCTTTGCCCACCTTTTGACATTCACGCACCAGACACAGAAGCTGCTGCAGTTTCACCGGCCCTATTACAGCACACAAAACCCAGGACACTGTTTTCTTAACAGCTATAAAACAAATAAAAACCTTGTCTTAAGCCAGTACAAAAATAGGTTGGTCAGGGACTTGTCCTGCACATTGACATTGTAACTTTTAGCTGAGAATTCCACCAGTAATGTGTTTGCACTGCTTGCATCATTCCTCACTTGGTATAGCTTTTTGGCAACTGTACCCAAGAAGACACTTCACTCCTTAGGGCCTTCCCACCTATCAGACCACAAGTTCTTGTTTTTTTCTTTTACCCACTAGAGATTACTGGACGTAAGTCCTTCAAAGCAATTTTTTCCCCACCACGGCACAACAGCAAATACATGTTTTTGAAGCAGTCCATCTTAAAAGGAAAGCTGCTGATTGTGCTATGTGCAAATTATTTTCACTTGCCAGTAACAAAATGAAACTAGCTTAAGTAATTTGCATCCAAAATGAGACTGCACGTCTCTCCATAGCACTCTCAAATATTCCTCTCATCACAGACCCACAACAAAGCCAAGACAGACACTGACAGAACTTAACAGCACTCTCAGAGTAGGAACTGCTTGACAATCAAATCATTTAGGGTGGGTTTAAAAAAAAAACAACAAACCAAACAAAAAAACAAACCAACAACAAAAATCACTCATCAGAGTACCTAAATTCTCTCCAGAAGCTACATGATAGTTTCTCATTTCTGTCTCAATTCTGCAATGAGGGTGGTCATCTGACAAAACCACAAAACAAATTTGTGCCACCCTCACGCGTTATTCTTGCAAACCAACCTACTTTATTTTTTTTTCCTTTTTCAACATTTAACAACATCATATCCCAGATTCTGCCACGTGGACAGCCCATTCCCTCCAGCGATCCAACCTCTGCCCTTAGTGCTACATTCACTCCGCTACATTGGTGCCTTCGCAGTGACATCGAATGAAATAACATGTTCTTGTACGTACCCTGCATATCCTGGCTAAATAATTTAGAAATTAAGACCGGCAAGATATAGATGTTAGGCTAAATTCATGGCTGAAGCTAGAGTAGAAAAATGTCAAGGCATGAATAATGGTGACATCTCCACATGGCAGTTTCTGAAAGCTTTCGTAACTCGCCTGTAAGTAACTGAATGGCACATGGTGATATCCTTAGCAAGAAGCCAACTCTCAAGTGACATCCCTTCCAAACCAACAACACTTCGTGTTTTTCAGACTAGACCGAACACAGGCGCAGTCCTGACCACAGGCGACTTGCACAGAGCAAGTCTACTCATCCCCTCACCCGCAGATTTCCTGTATCTGCAGAGATCCACGCAGAGAGGTCCCGCAGGGGACCGGCCCCTCAGCCGCCCCTCCAGGCTCCCAGCCCTACTGCGCGTTCGCCACGGACCAGCCTCGGCCTCCCGCCCGGGGACACGGCCGCCGCTTCCCCCGAAGCTCCCCCGCCCCGGAACGGGCGACCAATAGCCGGG
>WEIT01021728.1:41597-91138 GCA_013389985.1 Dryoscopus gambensis
CTGCCGGCCGAGCTGCGCGGGGGCTCGGCCCGTGGGACGCACTGCGGGTGGGTTGGAGCGTCGTGGAGCGTGTCCTGCGGAGGACAACAAAGATTAAGGGACCGCAGCAACTCTTAGCAAGGACGGGTTGAGGGAGCTGGGCCTGGTCAGCCTCGAGAAGAGACCTCATGGATGTCTATAAGTATCTTAAGGGAGAGTGTCAAGAGGATGTTTCCAGGCTCTAGTGGTGGTGCCAAGCAGTAGGACAAGAGGCAACGGACAGAAACTGATGCGCAGAAAGTTCGAGCTGAACATGAGAAAGAACTTCTTTGCTGTGCAGGTAGCCACACACTGGAACAGGTTGTCCAGAGAGGCTGTGGAGCCTCCCTCACTGAAGTTACTCAAGAACTGTCTGCACACAATCCTGTGCTGTGTGTTCTGGGACAACTCTGCTTGAGCAGGGAGGTAGGACCAGGTGGCCCACTGTGGTTCCTTCCGCCCTGACCCATTCTGCGATTCTGTGGAGTGGTGGTTGAGTCAAAGAAATGCTGTTTGGGAAACGTTAAGTGGGGTTTTAAATAAGTTACTCGAAATGTGTAGTGAAATCAGGAAGCTAAACCCATTAGGCATGAAGACTGAGGAGGCAGCGACAGTGATGTGGTTGGTTCTGGCTGTAAGCGTTATTACTGCAGCAGGGAAGCTGGTGTGGTGCAGAAATTACCCCCATTTCAAACCGAGGGGAGGCTTGCACAAGGCAGCAGCTTTGTCAGGAGGAAGTGGAACGCACACTGTCCTACCTCCACTGCCTCCTGGACTACAGAGAAAAGCGATCCCGCCTGGAGCTTGCATAATTATTTCCACGTTTTAGCAAATTTTAACTGCAACGTTAAGATTCAAAAGAGGTAATTAATTAATTAGCAGTAAATTTTTATGAAAGTGCAGTTAAGAAAAGTACCTTTGAGAGTGGTAAGAGGCATAAGGGTGGGAGAGTGAAAGAAAACTAAAAATTAAACTCATTAAACAGACAGCTGTTTTGTGCGAAGAAATCGTGTTCTCTAATTATGAACGCTTTCCAAAAGCCATTGACACAAAAAGCGAAAAAGGCCTACAACTGAAATAATTTTTCTTCCCCATTCCCTGGCATCCCTGAGACTAAGACAGCATCGAAGATTTGCCTCTCTGGCAGTTCAGCCTGATTCCAGGCTGCTGTAATCTCCGTTTCCTCTCTTTTTTTTCTCAGATATGACCCACCTTTATGGTAGTATGGGTTCTGCAGCAGGGCAGTCAGCTGGTTGAAGATGCTGCTCTGGCTGAAAGTTAACATACTATGCTGGTCGTTTTGTGTAAGTTTGCAGCTGTACCTGTCACCTGACTTACTTGGCTCACTGCATATCTGCACAAACACCACCACCAGCTCCAGAAGGGAGAGAGGAACTTAAGAAAAAAAAAATTAATAAAAGGGACTGGTTAAATACTGTTGTCCTCTACAGTTTTCTACTGCAATATAATGGATTATTGTCAATTCTTGCTCTCTTGTTTTAACCTTCAGTGGATTCCTGAAAGCTCCAAATCTGATTACCCAAGAATCCCTGTTGTCTGCTTTTAAGACTCCAGCCTGTATAGTTTAAAGACAAGCTTCATGACACCAACTCAAAGGCTCAAAAAGACAAAAGCAGTTGACAGAAAGAATACCAAGTCTGTTATTTCTGTGGTTATGTTTCTTAAACATTGCTGCTGTGCTGAGAGGACTGGCATCATTCACTCTACACAGAGCAGTGCAAATAGAAAAGACTTGGTGGAAATCATGTCTCTGCTTACCAACTTGAATTAAAAATGTATCAGCCAGGAAATTCACTGCAGACAGCAGAGGAGGCAGACAGACTGTAGCTGGTAATTTTATTAGCTACCTGAGTTTCTGCAAGTAGGGCTTTATCCCTGAAATTATTTTTGTGTAGATTTAAGTATGAGTGACTCCACTGAAGACAATTAGACAGCTCACCTTAGTAACATTAGGAATACATATAAATATTGCAGTGTCAGGGCCTGACAGTGCAGAAACGATTAATTTCAGTTATCTGGTAAGAGCTCACTCTTACTGACAAAAGAATGAAAAAGTTTAGAGTGGCATTCTTTGCTCTTTGTACTGCTATGTATGCTTAGGCCTCTGTATTTGCACAAGACTTCAGGGCAGTTTCTTTGCATACAAAGAAAAGTATGTGTAAGTGAACAGCTACCTAGCAAGAAGGAAAGAAATTGAAATACCTGGGGAAAAAAATCCCAGTTAGAAAGGAAAAGAAACAAATCAGAAATTCTCTTTTCATCTGCTGTGCTAATACATAAGCATCAACCTAACAATGAACCAGTGTTGCAACACAGCAAGGATGCTGCAGAAATACTGAAATACACAATGTAAGTGCAAATACCTTTAAAGTAAAATTGTGAAGTAAAAGTTGCAAATTCCAATCGTGTGACTGCTTCCATTTACTACATATTTTCCTTAACTTGTATAATCTGGTGGATGCAGCAGTTCTCTTAAGATTCATGGAATTTCTCCCATGTTTAAAACTAGGTACATGCATAGAAATAGGCAGGAACTATGTGTCAGTCATTTTTATATCCTAAACTATGTTTTGCAAATAGCCCATAGGAATGTGCCATTCTGAGTATCATTTATAAATAATAATGTAAATAATTACCTCCCATGCTTAATGACACTGGCATCTCAGCTAACCATGTACCCCGGCACAGTGTTAAAATATTCTGAAGTTATGTAAATATCTTAATCTTACCTTTTCCTTCCCCTCAGGAGAAGTTCAGCATGATGGCTGCTAGTTATGTGGAGTAAATCCCAGTACACCTGAAAGTCATGCTGCAGTTTCCATGTTATGGGTGGTTTTCAGTAGGCACAGTGTCATGAATAAGTGATGGATACATAGGTCCTCTAGGATTCTTCTTTTCATCTTGCATCATTTCTTGTCCTTCTGACTCAGTCTTGCTTCATGTGGCCACTATCAGCTGTGCAGTTCAGGCTGGCTGAGAGGCAGCTCACTTTTACTGTTACTGTCTCATTTCCCTTTAATACTCACATCTGATCTCTTATTTTTGTCAATAATAGGAATAAAAAAATTTTCAGCATCCAGAGCTGTTTTTACATTTGATTGTGGGAAGTTCCTTCTCCAGTCAGGTCTGGACAGTTTATTTCTATCTGTCTGTAAGCTACCTTATGTTAAAGTAATTGCTTTTATACTTCATGAAAACTTCATAAGGCTCTTCCGTGGAGCTGCGCAGTTTTCTGAAAACAAAGATGTGCCACACACTGGGCAGTTACCTTTTCTTTCCCGTTCTCTTGCTTGCTATACTATACTTCAGTCTTCCTAATGTTACTCCCATTGCCATTACTTCTGAATGCTCCTTATTCTTTTTGCTGCTTGTTCAGTCTTTCACCCTTTCTCCAAAGCTTTCTACTTTTCTGTTCTACGTCTACCCTCCTTAGCATTTTTAAAGGCAAGCTCTTGATAAGAGTTACCTTCCGATTTGTTGTCAGGAGTTATCCTGCTTTATAACAATTTAAAATAAGACTGTTGTGGAAAACGGTCCCTGATGACCTTGTTTTGCAGACTTAGGTTTAGGCTTCCCAATGCAGTTGGAGAGATAATTAATGACATTTCCTAATCTAGCTGGTACTGTTCAATGATACTGTAAAAGAGCTTCAGCTTTGTCTGAACACTTTGGCTTTACGTGAAATCTTTGTCTTGTTGGCAAAGTCCATACGTGCTGTACTTGTACTCGATGTTTACACTGAAAAGAGCACTGTTTTGTGCTGTGGCTTACAAGATTAGTGTTGATAATCTAGAGATGTTTTGGTTATTGCTGAGCAGGGCTTACACAGCATCAAGGTCTTTTCTGCCTCTCACCCCACCCCACCAGCGAGAGGGCTGGGGGTGCACAAGGCGTTGGGAGGGGATGCAGCCAGGACAGCCAGCCCCAGCTGACGACAGGGGTATCCCACACCATGCAGCATCATGCTCAGTGTATAGAGCTGGGGAAAGAAGGAGGAAGGGAGGGACGTTTGGAGTGACAGTGTTTGTCTTCCCAAGTCACTATTATACATGATGAAGCCCAGCTTTCCTGGGGATGGCTGAACACCTGCCTGCCTATGGGCAGCAGTGAATGAATGCCTTGTTTGCTTTGCTTGTGGCGTGGCTTTTGCTTTCCCTATTAAATTGTCTTTATCTCAGCCATAAATTTTGTCACTTTTACCCTTCCAGTTCTCTCCTGCATCTCACTGGAGGGGAGTGAGCAAGTGGCTTATGGGGCTTGGTTGCCAGCTGGGTCTAAACCCCGTAAGCCGCTTGCTCGCTCCCCTCCAGTGGGATACCTAGAGTAACTGAAAACAGCTGTGGATCCTTGGCTGGAAGAAGTGCAAGCTGGTGTGAGATATGTAAAGACCACTTTTTTACCATGGCAAAAAACCTGCAGGTATCTTATGTGGAGCTGAAGTGAATAAATGAATCATCTGGAAGTGTTACTGCTCTATCATGTTGTATTTTTATTCTAAGACAATAGGCAACATTTATTTTTCTAATTCAGTAGTTATTTCACCTAATTCAGTAGTATTATGTAAGGAAATAAGTTGTCATCTCTTCCTTCTTGATTGTTCCAAGGTAGCTGATAAATTTCTGGTTTGCTCTGTTTTACCTGGTTCTTTGCAATGGGACTTCTTTCCCATGTAGCCAAAGGGCACTGAAATCGAAATGCTATTTTCAGCATCACACTTAAAAATTAACAAACTTCATACACAGCAGAGAAATTACCAGATTGGTTTTGTTTAAAGCATCAAAGCTCAACCTACATTTTCTTTCTTCATAGTCCTCTCAGGGGAAAAGAGCTGAGCAAGAAATTTCTTGCATAATGCGCTATTTGTGGAGGACTAAAATATGTGGTATACTTTATTCAGGTGATTCTTCTATCACTCTGCCATGCTAGAATTTATTCATATGTTCTGATGAGATATTTATATATTCTGTCCATGCATATATATTTGTTTTTGTAGCCTCATTCATAAATATGTTTAGGCCAGTATTAAACTTCTTCTAGACATGCATTTTATTTCCATTACATTTGTCTGTAAAACATTTTAAGATATCTGAAGTAGGAGAAAGAAGGTTACATATTAACTTACTTAAAAGAAAAGTTAGAATCTGGTTTTTTAATAATAGATACCACATTGCCTTGGATGTTTTATGTTCACAATTTGCTGAGGGAGATAGCATAGAGAAAAATAAGTATCAGTCTATACATGAAGGCCCAGGTAAGCCATTACAGTATTGAATAAATGGTTCAATAAAGATTCACATTAGATCATAGAAACAGGTTGCACATGTGGATCACAAGACAAGAAGGAGATCTCCATACTGCACAGTTTTGGATCTGTAATATTGCCATCTGAATCAGTGCAGTAATCCAGATTTTCCTTGCCTTTTTCAGTCAGAGCCAGAGTAAAATGAACAGAACGTGTATAAATATGATAGTGAATGTGCTAAGAAACATGTGTCAGATAGATGTGGAATGACAACTATCTTGAAGAGTTTTCTGGCATTTTTTCATGTACTGATGTGACATTTAAAGATATGGTAGATGTTATTATAATGGGGAAGGAAATCTTACAGTTCACCCTTACTGAAGTGAATAAACACCATGGTGGAAAAATTGCTTGTAATAAATATTGATATTATCAGTTATTGCCTTAGCAGCTGAAATAACCTAATAATAGGAAATACCATGTATGTTCTCATTCAAAATAGGATAGAAGGTTTGTCCCACACAAGAAAGAAAATAGTATTCTCTGTATATTATTTGTCTTTTACCTTCTCAATGTTTAATGTGTGCTTGAGCCTCAGAGTCTGCTCTCTGAAACAGGTGTTGGAGCTTTCTCATGAGCTAGCAGTAGTTGGTCTTTGAAGCCTTCAGTAAAACTACTTGGAGGGATTTCTGTGTCTTTTCTTGCCACTCCAGACAAAGCAGTAATGAGGAGACTGACACTGTTTGATAATGGGCAGTGATGCTGAAACCTTGTTCAGTCCTTTTGGCAGCATTTTGTTATTCCAGTGCTACAGGAGGGACGTGATGTCATGAGCATGGCCAAGAGAAGAACATGATGGCTGCAGTGACTCTGAGTAGAGAGGGTAGGAGGCATCAAATCTCTGCAGAATTTTACAAGCCTCAAGCGATTGATGAAACTGAAGGGGAGTGGAGTACACAGTAGGAAACTCAGATAGATAGAAAGCTGAGAGATGAATGGCATATATTTCACTCTGTCTGCCCAAGGAGTGAAAACAGGTGTGCTGTAGGCTTGAAATCTTCTGCCACAGGGTATAAACAAGGGAGAACCCACAGGATGGCACAAGTACTGGCTGAATGATGCTTTGGGAGGTGGCACCAAATCTGGACAGAGAAAAGTGCAGAGAAAAGTTTCTCCTCACTAAATGCTGCATAGAAACAGAGGCCAGTGTTGTACTGAAATGCTATATATGCTAGCAGATAAATGTAGCAAAAGAGAGGTGATAATATAAAGAATATAGTTCGTGAGCAGAGCTATATTTACAGAGGACATCAACCAGGCCAAGGTTAGCAATAGAGTTGTTTACTGTTTAGACACTGGTCTGACAGGCTCAGCCTGTCCCCTGGCTAAGGGCAGGTCCATTCCGGGCCAAGCCCAGGGAAAGAAAAAAAAAATCAAAATTAGGCAAATCAAAAATTACTGGTTGTATATATTTATTTTCACAAAATAATTACATTTTGCTGTAGTATGTAATTGAGTATCGTCATTGAGCTTAGCATGTGTTCATCTGAAATACTTTACTTGTAACAAAGAGAACTTTTTTCCTATAAATAATATGAAAAAGTTGTATCTGAAACACGTCACTCTTTGAGTTAAAAAATAAATCCAGATAGACCAAAGACAACATAAAACATAAAACACCCTCCTCTAACACATTTAAGCAAATGGGATTTTGTTCTAAAATAGAACAGTGACACTGAAGTGTTCATGCCATCTCCTGCACATAGCTGTTAAAAGTTTTACATCTAATTGTAGACCATACCTAAAAATACTGATTCTATAAATATTTTAATTTATTCTTTACCTCAAAAGTCTGTTAACTTTTATCATTAAAATTGCTATTTATTTGCTATAATGTCCAATTTTCAAGACCCATGTGTTTTGTAAAGCAAATTCTTAACAGGAGAAAAAAAGTAATTAAAAGTTACTCCAATTCTAGAGATGCTTTGTGCCCAGCTCTAAGAGAAAAAAAATTAGTTGCTTTGTATTGCATCTTGCTTAGTGTTGTTAGAATGATGGAATCCAAGTAAGAATTTCATTCTCCTGTTCCTGAAGACAATAATCCATGATAACCATGAAATACTACTGTGAAAGTTTTGAGGACATAAAAAACTCATATGGCTTCCATGGAGGTCAGACGTTTTTGTTGAAGAGAAATCCACTGAAAGTTAGCAAGTATGAAGATTTCTAGACCAAAGTGTTTCTGAGCCAATAACTGTTGAAGGCTTGGAGAGGATGAGAAAGAAGCATTGATACATGGTTGCTCCTCCTCTGTAGGCATCTGCTTGTGAACACTGCTGGAGACAGGATTTGGGACCAGATGGATACAGCCACAGCCACTCCCTCCCCTTTCCTACCCTTCGTATTTCTGAAATGACTGAAGCAAGGACTCTAGAAATACTTAACTAAACCAGCAGCAGGTCCAGTCTTGTGTATTTCATGAGGCAAAAGTCCAATTTGGAGAAAAAATAGGTTGCAATCATATAATTAAAAATGGAAAGGTTATATTTGAGAGAGAAGTATTAGAATCATGCAGGCTGTCTCAATACCTCTTCTTTGAATTCAAAGTTTTCCACCTACAATACTTTTGTTTGAATGTGGATCCTGGTGCTTCATCTTTTAGGCTTGTGTGAGTCAGCTGGAAAAGAAAATAATTCCATGTGGACATCACACAAGTGCCTGAGCAACCAAATAGAAAGCAAACTGGCTTTCCTCTTGGATGGGTAGCTAGAAACCCTGTGTAGTGGGTTTTAATGAGTTATTTCTGCATGGAGTTGGGAAGAGAAGCAGCAGGTACACAAATGGCAAGCAGCATATGATGGTGTGAGCTACAAACAAGCTCACACTGATTTTCTGCTTTCCCTTGGCCGAGTACCATCTGAGAGTATCTTCTCCTGGCCAGTATCATCACTGCAACATCTGCTCATAAAACCCAGTGTGTGGATCATGCTCTCTCTGAGACTGGCACAGTGGGAGGGCTTGAGAAGGACTCTCTCTGAGGTGCATATGGAACCAGACAATCTATCTAGGGTTGAGGACGCTGCAAATGAACTGTCCCTCTTACCCTCACCCCACGGAGTGACCTGAGGCATTTTACCAGGGAATGCTGTGGATCTGTGGATTCTTCTCACACTAGGAAAGGGAGGTTTCTTGTTTGCAGCAAACGGTACAGCTGGGAAGCATTTCAGCTTCCCATAGAGGATTTCCCACGTTATGCTCCTGGCTAGAAGTTAACTGGGCGGTATCTTCTTCCTTACCTCTCTGCCCTTGTTGTCACAAGGATCATTCAGAAAGTCTGTGAGTTGTAGAGGAAAGCGGCTGCATAAACTCATCGCGTCATTTTGGGCCTGAAACTGCACAGCAGCCTGCCCCATATAATCTTTTCCACCCTCAGAATAGCTACAAGAGAAAAATCTCTTCTGTGCCTAGGGAAGTGACTTCCCTCCTTGTATTTCTAGTCATATTTTTACATCCCACAACATTCATTAGTATCAAGTTGATCAGAAGCCTGGTAAAGAGAGCTTTAACAAAGTAAGCTCTATACAGGGCATTAGTTGCCTGAATAATTCCTTGTCTTGTCTGCACAGCAAAATTAAGTCCTTACTGCCCCAGACATTACAAGAGATAACCAAAAGATAGTTGCTGTTCTAAAGTGTCTATAGTGCAAATGTGAAAGCAGAACACTGGAAGCAAAATAATATAACCCTCATTTTATAGTCAGGAAAGAGTGGCACAGAAAAATTAGATGCCAAAACTGCATTAAAATAGAACCCATCTCTAAACTCCATGGCTAGTACTTGACCCACAAGACCATCTTTCCTGTTCTGCACCACTACAGAGTGCTTACACCATCTGATCTGTGCAATGGTATTTCAATCTCTCCCAGAGTTGCAAATAATTTTTGAAAATGCAAGCTGGTGGAGAATCACATCCTTGTTGTGCAACAAATTGTCACATTTTCCCTGTCTTGTTTTTTTTTTGTTTTTTTAAAGTCATGGAATTATGTGCTTATTAGTTCCCCTTGTACTGCAGCCTGTCTGCACAGAGAACAGTCACCAGGTGCTCTGATAAAGAAGAAAGAACATCCCTAAGTTACTTTAATCTGTTGACTGGGAAATACTAATAATTTTTTAACTGTTAAATGTTCATTCTTATTTGTCCTTCTGGATGTTCATCTCATGCCAAGTGTTAATTTCCTTTGCTCTGTGAGCTGATCTATGGACAGTTGTCCAAAATCTGAAACATTTGGAGGTATGGCCAGGTGGAAAGTTAAAAGTCCTAGAGCACCCATTCCGCTCACAAGCATCCAGATTGCCCTGCTCCATATTATTGCCTCTTCAGATCTACTGCCCTGGATGCATGCATAGTGATCCTTAACCCAAGCCTGCCATAATAATCTGGATATGTTTAAGCACTGTAAATCATATGCCTTACCTCACCTGAATCACTCTGAGAGAACTGAGTTACATGTGGGGTTACAGCTGAAACCTGTTTTGAAGGTGCTTGCTGCAATATTGCCCCTCTCTCTGGTTCTCTGTGTAGTTATTGTAAAGGGTCTGGAGGTAAGGGTAGGGAATGGCTTTAAAGGAAAGTCTGGGGGGTTTTTTTGTGGGGGCTAGATCTACACTACTATTTAAGTTTATGGCATTTATCAGTGTTGACAAATTTCCCAACAGTCCCCCACCCCCAGCAGCTGCATGCGCACGCATGACACATGTATGTGGACATTACACTCATGCTTCCCCCCTGGCCCTCTCTCACAAGATGTCCACAGACCTGCTTGCCCTATCCTGCCCTCCCCATCGGCAATGGGGCACTGCTCAGCTGATGTGTCATCCCAGCAGCACAGTAGATCTCTGCCCTAAGAGAGAAGCAGACTCCACTCATCTACCACTCAAATCAGTAGAGGTGACAAGCCTGGGACTAGAGTTTCAAAGACAAAAACTGGGACGAGTGGAGGGGCTGTCAAAGATAAAGGTTTTGATGGAGTGAGGGACTCAGGAAGACATAAGGGCAACCTCTTCCTTCTCCCAAGTCTTTCCTACAATGACACACTGCAACACTTTAATGTAAGGAGAAAGGGGCACATGCGTAAAAGGAGTACTTATCCTTCTGAGATCTCTGCTCTACATGAATTCCCATCCAATCCTCTGTCTAAACCTACACTCTTCCTTATTCCAGGACTGGCAATCTTTCAGCAAAGGAGGGGTGGGTTGTATTTTTCTTTCCCCAGTTAGCTATTAAGTGTGCCAATGGAAACTTGGCGGGAAGCTGAAGATCTGCGCTTGCTTGTGAGAGGAGGTCTCAGTTCCTGCTGAATTTGGAGCTCCATGGGGGCCAGACGCAAATGTGTGTCTCTTTGAAAGTGCTATAGTGCTCTGATTGCCAAGATCTCCCATGTTGAGTGTGATAAAGCTGCTCTGGCCCCATCCTCTCTTTGCTGTTGTCCTCTGCGCTCTGCAGATTTGCTATAGTTGGGCAAGTGGCCCTGGGAATTAAACTCCACAAAATACCGGGCCCTGTACCCCGACATATAGCAGAGGGAGGCAGGCAGCTGGAACAATGTGGCTGGTGTGTACCTCCGGTCATTCGTTGTGTGAGGCACCTTTTTTTTTTTCTGTTTTTCCAAAACTGGTTGTTATAAAACAGAGAGGCCACACAGGGAATACATTCTCCAGAGAAGAGATAAATACTAAGTGGCTGGGACAGCAAATGTTGGGACTGACTTTCTCATAGACTCCTTGAATATCTAAACCTACAGGAATGCTGACATTTTGGGGATAAGCCAGCCCCACCCTTCATAAATAGGGCAAAAGCCCTCTGTGAGTTGACAACACCCCTGTGTTGCCAGATGCTCCTATGTGTCAAGTACTGGATTATCCAAGCACCCAGAGACATGTCGATGTCAGTGGAAATTGTGCAACATATACCTTGAAAACAAACTCTGAAGTAGCCCCTTTTAACGACAGATAAATTAGGCCATTTGATGTATACTTAAATGTCTTGCTAGATCAAAGTTAGGCTGTATGTGCTTGGCTGTGCATGGGGACTTACTCTCATACGTGGATTTCTCCCTCTGCTTCCCCCAGGGACCAGCTCTTTTGCGCACTTAAACAAGCTGGAAACAGTTGAAACTAAATCCCAGTATGTAACGTGAATCCTGCGTTTAGTGGGTTTGACTTTTAAAAATGCGAATGCACACAGGCCCTGATGACTTCAATAGCATTTATGGGTGCTCGGTGCTTTTATAAATGTCACACTATTTATAAAATATTTCTATGTCCTTTTTTTATATTCTCTGTTGGCCTGTCTCTTTTCCACTGTGGTATCTTTGATTGGCATAGTCACATCAGGCTGTAGCATGTGTTTGAATAATTAAGAAAATAAAAATAAAATTAAAAAACCCCAAATAAAAGTTATCTTTATTCTAGTCCATATTTTTCCATTGCTCAACCACCAAAGATAACAATACCATTTCATCACTGCTTTTTACTTTCTATGGAAGATAAATACTTTTAGTTTTGCAGTGGTTTATTAAATGTTTTAAGTCCAATTATTTGCCCCTAGAGTTTCCCCCTAAGCTTTAGAAAATTGTTTCAGCTATATCCAAACTCATGCCAACTTCCTGGCTTCTTGGCCGCAACCCGTCAGTGAGCGCTCTACTAAGAACCACTTTGAGGCTCTCCTTGAACCTCTTCTTCTTGCTGCTTCCTACAAAGAAGTAAACCAGGGGGTTGATGCTACTGTTAACGGTGGAGAGAACGACGGTGACGTGGTTCTGCTGGCTGAGCAAAGATGACCAGTGGTGGTAATTCAGAAGATACAACAGCCTCATAGGCATGGCAAAGATGAGGAAGACAATGACTGTGGCCACAATGATGATGTAGAGCTTTGACGAATGAGGTCTCAGGGAGTTACGGTGAATCCTGATAACCAGGATCAGGCTGGACAGAATCATTAGAGGAATGAAGATCATGAAAGTCAGGATCCATGTGAAGATGAGCAGTGCTTGGCAATGGTTGCCATCGTCGAATTGTTCCTTGGTTGAATCATCTTTGCATGTTAAATATTCGGCTACGGTCATGAAAAAAGACAGAGTCCACAGAATTGCACACACAATTGCCGATTGGTGCTGTGACCGGTGGCATCGGTACCAGATGGGATAAACAATAGACAGACACCTCTCAATACTGATGGCTGTCAGGAGATAGAGACCAGTATTATAGCCAAGAAGGAAGACAATTGATAGTGTGGTGGTTACATAATAATAAAAACCATATGCGAATCCAAAACCAGCTATGTACTCAATTGACAGAATAAACGTACAAAGCAGTAAGGAGATATCAGCAATGGACAAGTGTGTGATGTACGCAGTGAAAGGGTTTCTTTTGATCTGGAAGCAGAGGCACCAGAGGACAATTCCATTTTCACAAAAACCCAGGAAGGAGATGATCATAATTACCCAAAGTGGGGTCAATATCTCCCAGACCCTTTCCTGTGTAGAAATGTTTCTGTGCATTGAGATGTTCTCTGTGCCTTCGCTGGGATGAAACGTTATGTTTGACTCATCCATGGGGAAAGCTCAAGTTTGGATAGCACAGCTCTTCCTTCTGCAAATATGTATAAAAATATACTGTGAGCATTGTGTGCTCCTCCCCTCCCCCTTTTCCTTCTGTTTTGTGGACCCTCAGTTTCTAGTCATACATGAAGGCCTTGGCAAAAGGAACACCAGCTTTGATATACTGATGCTAGCTAAAACCCCGTTGGAACTACTCTTGGAAATATTAAAGATCACTAAGCCCATCATGCTAGCAGAAATACTGAGCCGCCTTCTCTAAGGGTCTCAGCCTGTGAGTGCTAAACCACAGCTAAAGAGATTCTCTTAAAGAGCTCTTGGATAATCAATGTCTCCATCACATTGCCCAGTTTCCTGATATAGTCGTGACAAATGGCATTGGTGGTTCTTGTTAGAGCCCTAGATTGTTCCCAGACAGGACTCTTCAGTTCCTATTGAAGCTACTGGCATTAATTTTAAGTTAAACATATGCATTTCAAGTGAATTTGGCTCATAGATTTTTTTGGTTTAAAAAAAAAGAATTGATACCAACATCAGTTTTCCAGAAAGGGATTTAATTAAGAAAGTAGAAATAATATGTAGTTACTCAGCATGTATTCCCTCCCAGTGCAGATGTGGAGGGAGGACAAAATGCCACTGTTTGGAGAGAGCAATTTCCTACCTGTTTTAAGTGTCATTTATCACAGCATAACATAATTTAACCATGTTTATACATAACACAATGGTAGGTATCTTGCAAACATTACAAATCTAACCCATCACAAGGAGATGCTGTTCATCACATCATGTTCATCATCATCATCATCACAAGTTGTTTAGGTTCCCTGCCATTGTTATAATGGTTTTAACTGTTGTTTTGCTGAGTTATGGAGTAAATTCTCCTTTTGTATGTCTCCTTTTATCTCGTAACAGAGTTAGTAGCATTGGCTGCAGCTGATTTTCATACAAGTATTTCATACTCCATTCCCTGTTAACTTCCCAGCTGCCCTGTGATGATATACAGTCACATTCAGGACACTTTTGGATTTACTGATGTTAACAGGGACTAATTGTTGACAATAAGCTTACCTAGCTGACTTGGTTCATCCATGTAACCTACCTTGTTCATTAACATGCCATAATGAGAATTTACCCATACCCTCAAGTAGTTAAGAACATCAAATGCAAGGTAAAGAAGTTTTACTGGGGAAACTTTTGCAATGATTATTTAGAGAGAGCCATTCACCCCAGTCATAGCTGTTCTCTCATAAGCCTTGCATTTCCTGGTTTCAAAACAGCTCCTTAAGACAGGAAATCACAGTCTAAGAATGAGCATTCTGTAAACAACCTGGGAAGCCTCAGGGCTTCCTGGCATTGGAACCTGTGCAAAAATGTTAATGATGATCCCACCTGTATGCTGACCATGCCACCACCTGAGACAGCTGAGGGCAACAAACAACATAGCTGGAGATCTGGTAGGGAAGTGAGTGTGAATGCAACAAGGGAATGCAGTGACCAGAATGAGTGGCAAGCCTCCCAGATAGTGTTCTGCAAAAATTGCAGAGGGAAGGTGCTCAAACAGTGTGCTGCTGGAAGCATAGTAAAGGTTCACAGAAAAAAAAAAAAAAGGAGAGGAGAAACTACTTCAAGAGTTAAAACAAATAGGAAAGGAAAAGGAGAATGAAAATAGTCAAGTATGAAAAAAAAGGACTCAGAGTACGGAAATATTCAAGAAAGTTCTTGGTTTGTATCACTGTAGAAAAGGAGTTTTCTCTCTGGAGAGTAAAACAAAGAGGAAAAAGTTCTCGACTTACTAAGGTCATTCCCACATGACAGCATTCAGAGATGAGGATGGAAAGAATCCTCTCCTTCCAGATACATCCATGGTTTGCTCAAATTTCCTTGAAGCTGTTGAAGAACTTCCTTGAAGAAGCTGAAGGTTACCTTCTCCAACCATTTGCGTTTGGTAAGAGGGGGAGCGAATAATGACTCTGACCATGACTCAAAAAGAAGTGTGCAGTCCTCCCATTGCTCCAAAAGTCTGAGGCATGCCAAATAAAGGGTCCCAGGCTCATCATCTGAGGCTGAGCTTCAAATGGCATCACTCAGTAACTGGCAACTCATCTAGCTGAAAGCCTGGGATTTAACTCTTTTGGGAACTGAATGGCAGTATATGGAAAGTTGTCCTGAGCCGCTACAATACCAAGAGACCTAGTTTAAACAAACAAACATGAACGGAGTAGAAAATCTATTTGGGGATGTTAAGATCCAAAGAAAAAATCTCAATTTAGAACTGTGCCACCACATGCCATCTAAAAAAATAAGAGTCGATTCGCAAACTTGTTTTATATTTTTTTATATGAGAAAACAAGAAAGTGAGAAGGACATAGGGAGAATGAAAAAGAAAGAAAGAAATAGAAGAAAGATAGGAGATGAGGAAAAAAGGAAAGAGAAGGGAAGAAAAAGGAAGAAAGGAAGAAAGGAAGAAAGGAAGAAAGGAAGGGAGGAAGGAAGGAACAAAGGAAGAAAGGAAGAAAGGAAGAAAGAAACCACAGAACAAAGAAAATAGGCCATTATTGTGTTAGTCTCATACATCCATTCCTCTAGGTAAAATCTGTATCCTGAGATTATTCTACCAAAAAAAAAAAAAACAACCCAAAAACCTTTTCATAAGATTTAAACAGTCTCCCCTGAAAAGTTCAAACAAGACTAGGAACTTGAAAAGTCCCCTGAGGATGCCCCCTGCTTTTGCCCCAAGTATTAGGTTGTTTTTATATTCAGATACTAGCAGAACAAACATTCTTAGCCAAATAAGGAGAGAGTTTGCTTGGTCTTCTCCTTTAAATGTTTCACTAAAACTACCAAATCCCCCAATGGGAAGAGCAACTAACTAATGTGAGAAATAAATGACCCCAAAGGGAGGGTCAGAATAAAGTTAGGAAAGGAACAGAGTGAAATAAAACAACTTCTAACTGTTTTTTGTTGTCTTAAGTTGTAATCTACCTTACATTCAACACCTATGGGACCAAAAATTTCAAGCTACCTCTGCAAAAGGAAAATCCCTGTTCCTTTCCCCAAAAAGGAAATATGCACACAAGTAATGAGAAGAATCATTGTAGGAATATGTTAACACGTCAAGATTGACCAGGTACTTGTGTTTGCAGCCCACTGCAATCCAAAATCAGGAATGCCCTGGCTTCCCTGTCTCCAAGATGCAGTTGGTTTATGAGACCTCCCTCATTCACACAGCACCTCCTTGATGACTGATCCCTGTAGCACCATCAGTCACCATCTCCATGGCCAGAGCACCAGAGTGAAACCTGGTCTTGAGGGGAATGGGTCACAAATACACCTTATCCTTGGTGATTTTGGGAGTAAGAGGAAGGTTGAATAGTGGTGTTTATATCAGATGCTGCCAAGAGTTGGAGCAGCTATTTCTGAATCAGTTTAGCTACTCAGATGTGAACAAGGGGGCTACAACAGCAAAACGTGGAACTTGAATAGATCTTGGGACTAGAAATTAGTACTGACAGTAAAGACATGATGGGCAATATGGAAACTCTTTTAATTTCGATCTAAATTGAATATACAGCAAGATGTCATGTGAATGATAATTTATCCTGAAACTTTTCCCTCTGACACTAACTTCGTGGGACAGAGCAGCTTTGCTGTGGATGCAAACTGAGTGGACTAATAATTGCAAATATCCTGTATGTAGGAAGCTAGTGGTGTTACCTTTTATCATTTTTCTTACAGTTTTGAATAATTTCATATTCTTCTATCTCCAGTTCCTGGAAGCAGAAGGCAACCTGTAAAGAACTTGCAATTCGTTCATTAAACAGAACCCAATTACCTAGGGTTTATAAACCAGATTAGAGGGGTTTATGTTGTTGGTACAGGTGCCAGGATATAAAAAAGGCTCTGTGTACCCAGGAGTCAGATTTCCCACTATATACTTACGTGAGCCATAACAAAACCCCCTCAGGGATGAGCTTTGGTAGCACTTTCAGGAAGTGCAATTTTTCCTGATGGTCATTCAGTCATTACCACTTTCTGGCTGTAATTCATTCCTTAATTACTCAGCTCTAACAAAGGTTTGGAGTTGGGCTTGGGTTTCAGAGTGTCAATTTAAGATCTGGGTGCAAACCACGAACAGAGGGCTGAGGGGCACACTGAGAAACAGGGGTTGTAAGAGGGCCAAAGACTAAACAGGAGGCTTTAGCGTGCTGTGGAGAGCAACCAGAGGACTACGGGGCACACTGAGAACAAACTGGAGTGGGACTTCTTACAAGGGCATGTAGCAATAGGACAAAGGGAAGTGGTTTTGAACTGAAAGAGAGTAGGTTTAGATCAGATACTAGGAAAAAATTCTTTACTGTGAGGGTGGTGAGGCACTGGAATGAGTTTCCCAGAGACGCTGTGGATGCGCCATGCCTGGAAGTGTTCCAGGCCAGGTTGGCTGGGGCTCTGAGCAATCTGATCTAGTGGAAGGTGTCCCTGCCCATGGCAGGGAGGGTGGAACTGGATGATCTTTAAGGTCCCATCCAACACAAACCATCCTGTGACTCTACAAAATGAATGGATCCCAAGTGTCTTAAGACCCCTTAAGTCTTATGGAGACTGGAAGAGCCATGATAACTTATGGATAACCCTCAGGAGGTGATATGGGAGTGTCATTAAAGTAGGAGTTAGGTGTGGGGTAAACTTAAGAGTTAAGGTTACCCTAACCCAAAACCCATCACAGAACCTGCTGGACATCTTTTATCCTACTTGTACCAGCCATGACCCTAGCATACGTCAGTTCCCTAGGAGGTGGTTACTGATGGATTGTGTTTTATAGGCAACAGGCGTGAGAGCTGAATTTATTGTTGGTTTCTGCAAAGCAAGGTGAAAATACGTGTCACCAGCAGGTTTTGAAACAACAGGGCTCGTCTGTTCATAGCTAAAAGTAAGGTTATGGTAGGAGTTAAAATTCTAGAAAACATAAGACAAAGACAACTAAGTCTAGAGTTGGTGTAAGGCTGAAGAGTCCTTGGTGGCTGCTCAGTTGTAAGGCCAGTTGTAAAATCCTATTAATGGCAATCGTAGGATTGTGTTTTCATTAGAACAGTATGGAATAGCAGGCTTTAAATCAAGGATTACTGCTTAATTCTGCAATCCTACTGAGAAATTTTGACAACTAAAGTTGGTAGAGGTCAATTAATTGTATTATTTTGTGGGTGGTTAAGACTCACCACATTTTGTTTATGAAAGTGGATTTAGGGCCTGAAAGCCAAGTGTACTGCGGGAAACAGGGAAGAACTTTACCTGAGGAAAGAATAAGGCAGATAGTGAGAGATAGGGCAGTTTATAGTTGGTGTTGGGACCATACTAAAATAGTTTGGTGTGGCTGTTTTCAGATTACTTTTCTATTCGTTGTCAGACATGTTTTTGAATGATTCATGGATTTTTGGTTCTGCTCTGAAAATGCTGATGAGAAAAGGGTAATTAATAGCGGACAGAAAGGTAAGGGCAGACAAGCCCCAGGCTGGTGTGCAGATCTCTGGAAGCAAAGTGAGGTGTCTGGCCCATTACTCTGGAGGTGTTGCCCAGGCTGGTGGAAGGTTAGAGGACTTGTTTACGTGTTAACTTTATGGACTGACCGTCACGTGAGCAAGGGAGGATTTGGAAATGTTCCTGCTCCTGACTTGAGCCACACCTTCTTTTTTTCCGACCTGCACAGCTCTGGGTGGCAAGCCAGGGCTCAGCACTCAGGGGTGATGCCAGCAGCAGCCGGAGCAGAGCTCCAGCTCAGAAGCCCGAGTGCGAGGCATGTGCAGCTCACCCCGCGTCTGCCGGGCTGCGGGGGGACACAGCTGGCTCCACTCCCCACAGCCAGAGGGGAAATGGGCCAGTTTGGCTACAGAAGCTGTGCAGACATATTCACACAATACCAGCTGGCCGTGTTTGCCCACCTGGGCGCAGCACACGTGGTGCTCTGGATCTGAGCCATACCTCTGTGTCATGTCACAGCTGGTAAGGAAGCAGCCAGAGTAAATTGCAGGGAGTTTCCCAAATCAGAGAGACTATCAGCAAGCAAGGAGCTCTTAGTATTGCTGTGAGCTTGGGAAAACTAATATAAAATAATAATAAGGTTTCCTAATGCCCATTTTTATCCCCTATGTGTCCATGGCTTTCAGGGGCTCATGAGCTGTCTGCAGACCTACCTTCAGTCACAACATGCATAGCAGGTGGTTGTTCTTACCTTGAAGACAGTGGGGTCTGCCCCCAGTGGAAATCTACCCTTGCTAAAATAATTCTGAGTCTTATTTCCCTCTTGGTCTGCTCACTGATGGCACAAATGCTTGCACCAAATCCAGCATCATCACGCATCAAAAGAGAAAATACGCTGCACCTTTCTGCTGGCAGCCCCAACAGCAACCAAGCGTTACGGCCACCGCTACTATGTAGTGTAAGACAGTACAGGAAACAGTATTTTCTTTCTACGGTTTCACTTTGTATATGTAAAACAATACAGGAAACCACTGGGGAGACAATAGGGTAAGAATGGCAGTAATAACTTGTCATATATGATTAGTATAGGCGGTTTAAACCACTTCAACTTTAGTTGTGCAAAGCAGAAGTTACACATTAGAAAATGTGACTGAGGCATGATGGAGATGAGTCAGAGCTTCCCATGATAAAATGTTGGAAGAAAAGCTCTGAATGCCAATTAGCCAGTAATGCATATAGAGTAAGACATTTTGTATTAGATAAACTTACTGAAAGAAGGGTCTGATACCATGCTGCTCTCTCTCTCAACCTGTGTTGTTTCTGGATGATCCCGTCAACAGATACCCAAATCCTTCTTGAAACAGAGTTGCTTGTCAGACTAAGTTATGTCTGTCAAGCACCTGCCCTAGTCAGAAAGATTGTCCTGAAATAGTCTTTACTCTTGATTGTACTAATCTGTCTTCTTTCTCTTACTCCTATTTACTTTTATTCTATATCACGTATTCATAATTTGCATGCATTTCCAACCTATCAAATTAGCCATTATACTTTATTTGCCCTCTGCACTGCAGGAATAGGTGGTTAAGTAAGATGCTTGATGCTCATTACTGTGAAACTTGAGTCTCTTTGGTTGGGCTCACTGAACACTCAGGATTTTTCACCTGAAGTCTGGTGGTTCAGCTGTCTCCCTGTCCTCTGCACAAGAGAAATAGCCATACTGCTGAGGATTCCTTGTACTGGAATATTATTTAAAAGGATGATAACTGCTGTATGGAGGCACCAGTAGTTAAAAAAAAATAGATGTAGGTGACATAGGAATTGTTAACAGCCCTTTCTGGACACTCTTTGGACTCAGCCAGGACAGGTCTGTGACTCCTTAGGGCAACATCTTTACAAGCCATCTAATGACATGCTGAAAATGTAACTACAGTGTATGATTGTAGTTAGATAATAAGCAGTAAACAACAAGAGCTTTATAATAATATGTCTGAATGAGGTGTGTATTACTATGTGATGCCAGGGTTTAAAGAAGGAATTTCCGTCAGAACTGTAAAAGCCTAAAGGTCCATGAATTAATTCAGTATTTTAAAAATCGAAATTTCAGTGCATGTATCCCATTGTGGTTCTGCAGGGCAACTGTAGCCCAGTTTTCTCATGTCTCATTTCTCCTTTTTGAACTGAACCTCCCACAGGGCACCATGGAATATGACTTTGTATTACAATCCTCTTTTCTCTTGGCGTCCAGCTGGGAGCATGACTGATAGAGATGAAGCAGAGCACAGTGCATCAAAACATCTTTGCAGAAGGGAAGTATTTCCTCCTGCTTCAGGATTTTTCCCAAATGCTGAATTTTTAAAATGAAGACTTTCAAGTAGCTAAACAGTTTCCTTTGAGAAAAATTCTTCTTTTATTTTTAATTGCTTCTAATACCCATCTCTTTCCAAAGACAAAACATAGACTCAGAGATAATGTTTATCTTTCAAGGTGATCCAGCTTGAACGCAAGTGCAAAACAAGCTCATGCAGTAGGTTTACTGCATGAAGTCAGAAGGTCACTGAGTGAAAACACTGAACTGTCTCTTCTGTCAAACATATATATATGGAGTGGATCTAGAGTCCTAAGATATGAAAGAGGCCATTATACTTTCTGAGAAAGGAAATTGCTTAAGTGTAGCAAGAGTACAGAACAATGACTCTGAGGGTAGAAATCATGAGGCCTGGGTTTCCTCCATTTTGGACTGCCTCAACATCATCACAGTTCCTCCTCTGCAAAATGGGGGTAACATAGGAGCGCTGGGAGGCCAACTTCA
Organism: Dryoscopus gambensis; assembly: GCA_013389985.1. NCBI lineage: Eukaryota > Metazoa > Chordata > Aves > Passeriformes > Malaconotidae > Dryoscopus > Dryoscopus gambensis. The sequence continues at coordinate 62,775 of WEIT01021728.1, forward strand.
AATCTGTGAGACACTCAACTAATACATCAGTATAAATATGAAAAATACAAGGAATTTACCTACTACTTCAACCTCACAAACGCAATAAGAAATTAGTTTGATTATATTACAGTAAAAACAAGGGGTCTTGGCTTTTTATTTATGTATTTCCACCTTTTTCAATTTTCTCCTTTATACCTTTGACAGAAATGGGACAAGATGCTAAGCTGTGGTAGTCAGCACATGGAAATCCATGTCATTAAACCATAAACACATAAAAATTCAGGCCCTGCACATGAACAGCGGCTGTTCTTGAGGACTTCAAGTTCAGGATTTCTAGCTCCCACAGTGATGTAGTGGTACATCTTGCCAAAATTCCGGCATAAACATCTGTATTGGCTGTGTCATCAGTTTGCTTTCAGAAATAGCATTGACTTGTCCTCTTCAATTCACAGCTTGATTTGGTAACAAAGTATTTGCCCTGCACAGTTGAGATAACACTAAATAAGCTGTGTAGTGGACAACAACCAACTGAATTGCAGCTGGAGATAAAGAACCTGAAATTCTGCGTTTTTTAGGAATTACACTTCTTCCTGCATCAAAACATAAGTTTCCTTCTTCCTCGGAGCTGGAGGGGTTAAAGACACCACTGCTTTTCCCCTCCTCTTAACAGAGACTTCCAACAAGTAAAATACGTTCAGAGTCAATTGAAGTCTCAGTCTTTAATTAATAGAAAATACTTTCCTCAGAATTTAGATGTTCCAGGGACTACTGCTACCTCTATTTCCTGCTTAACACATTTCCCAGGACTACATTTTTTATTCCTGGTCATACTTTGCCTTCATCTTTTGATGACAAGGACACATAATTTTCCTTGCCATATGAGCAACACACCAGCATCCCTGGTGTGGCTCTTGGCCATCCATACGTGTTGCTGATCTCAGTGGAGCCAGACACAAGGAGGGCTCCAAGGCATGTCCCAGCTGGGCAGTCTGCAGTTGTGCACCCATGGTGGGATGGAGTGGGCCTGAGACAGCAGTGCAGAGTAGAAATGTTCAGGTTTCTACCAGCCCCCAGGCCAACATAGCCCCACAGGATGTAGCCCTGGCAACAAAGCACTTTCACTGCAGTTTCACTGCTCACAAGGCACCTGCATGCAAAAGACTGAAGGTTGGCAGCTCTGTATCATCTATCCTGTTTCTCTTCCTCATTATCTTATTTTTTTTCTCTCTCTCTGATCCCAGCCTAATCTTTTAATACCTTGCTGTGGTTTACATGCACCCACATTCCCACTGAAGAATATACACTGTCAGTGAGGCTGAGGAGCAGAACTTACAAGCACGACTCAGGGCACACTTAAACACACTTAACAAAATTTCTGCAAGTACATTGTTATGTGGATTGTTCTGCTGTGATACAAAGAAATCAGATTCTAATCTGAGACATATTCTCAGCAAAGCTATTTCCAAGTCCTCCTCCAACTATGGGTTGATGGAAGGAGATAGAGAGGTGTCAGTCAGAGAGCTATACAGCTCCTCCTCATCTCGCTGAGCATACCAATCACCCAGATGATTGTATAGTATATAATATGCATAATATTTATACACATATCTTGCCAAAATTAAACTTAGTACTCTACAAGGTGAAGAAAAGCTTGGTTTCTGGTGTTGGGGTATTTTTTTGAGGCACAGAGATGGGGGAAGAATCAGCAAGACATTAGAATGCAGTTGGAGGTGTAGAAGTCATATGAGTCAGAAGAAAAAAAGTAGATTAAGAGATTCGTAAAATAACCTGATGAACTGTATCTCTTTTTTTCACTGTAAAGTTTTGGAGACGTTGTGATGGCTGAAGACCAAAATCAGAGCTGTCTTTTGACAATGCACAGAGACGGAGCGCCGGCATTCAGAGCTGGAAGGTAACTCCAGTGACAGAGTCCTAAAGCAAAGCCACATGCAGCACCATGTCAGGATGGCACAGCAGTGGGGTTCATCCCTCACGTGGCAGATGAGTCACTGGAGCCTGTGTCTCTTGCACCACGGCTGTTGGGTTGATGACTCTGCTGGGACAGAGGAGGCAATATGAGTAGATACTGGCCAGAATCTGTAAACATGTGGGGGGGTTTGTTCCTGTCACCTGTGATAGTCTCAATGAGCATCTACTAATTCTGTTTTGGCAGAGTTAAACTACAGTACAGAATATGTGAGCCCAAAACCAGGGAGTGAGCCCCAGGCTGTAAGGTGCTTCCCGATCCCAGCTAACTAGTTTTACAGGGGTTTCTTGCATCCTCTCAGCTACTTAAGAAAGCTTCCATGTGCACCTCAGGATGGGATCAGGGTGCAGGCTCTGAACATAAAGGTTTTTTATGGTATATAAACCACAAACTCTCCTGAAAGGCAATGTCAAGTCAGGATGGCATGTGAACATGGCTTAAATGCCACCTAAATTCTAGCTTGTGTTCAGGCACTTTATTAAATCAGGGCTTAAATTCTTCAGTCTTCACATTTCATCAGCTGAGGGGTGGTACAGCCTGTTCCATAATTGCAAACATAAGTCTTTCTCATGATGATCATTAAACTGTAGGTGCGCGATTCCCAAAGGAACATTGTGCCAGGAAAAACAAGGCCAGGCTTTTCAAGCATTCATCTCCTTGTGTCAGTGGTGAAACAGATTTCCCTGGTGGGAAACATGTGTTTGATTAAGCCTAATTATACCTTCTGGCTTCCAAGAACAGGCTTTATGTTAATGCAAGAGGAGATACAGTCTCTGCCCTAATTCACAGCCAAGAGCACTTCCCCACTGCAGTAACTGGCTCAATCTCTAACTGGCAATACTCACATTCTTACTTGCTCCTCACACATCTCAAATACACAGGCACATCACCCCCTTGTATCGCTCTCGGATGTGGCTGTTGCAGCACCACGAGGCAAATTATGTGTTTGTGCACTTCAAAGCCTTTCTTTCCATGGAAGGTATTGCATAAGAGTCAAAATTCTTCTGGAATAGGCACAGGTGGCCCCTCCCTTCTAAGGTCATTTCTTTCTCATATGCCAAAGCCAAGCTCAGATGAGGATTTGGAAACACTTCTGGGGAAAGGAGGGGAAGCATTTCCTTTTTGGGCTTCTGCCCTCGTCTTTTCTGTTCGTGGGTAGCTGTACAATCTGATGGCTGTAGAAGCCAGAGATGTCCTCTGAGATAGCCCCTCCCGGGGCTAGGCAAGGGCCTGGGCTGCTGAATAGTCTGCTTGACAGCTGATTTGAAAACAAACAGACCTTAAAATAGTATTTCTGCCATTGCATTTGCTGCAAAGTTTCAGCCCTGTGTTGAATTGGACCAAGCAAAAGGAACAAAATAAGCAGTTTTGAAATGACTCTTCTGCCTCCTTTGTCCACCATATTACTCCAATCTCCACAGCTTTGGGTGTTTCTATTTCCCCCTTCCTTCTTTATGGCTCCTTTTTTTTTTTCTCTGTCCTTTCTCTCATCACTTCTGCAGCTCTCCCTTGAGATGGTCACTTTCTTTTGAACATCTGAAGTGCCAGACAAGACTTGAGAGATTGGGAAAATGAAAAGAAGAATGATGCAAAGGACAAAAACTCTAAGGCAAAGAGGCATGGTACTTTTTTCTTTACTTCAGTGCTGTCAGAGCTGTCAGAACATGAGTAAAACCAACATGGAGAGTGTGGAGAATGCCGGCACCTTCAGTTATCTCCCTGCCACATCCTCTTTGCATTTCTACCCAGCAGGCCACTAGTCTGATCATAACCTGCTTCAGACCCTTCTCCTGTCACACCACCAGCACTAAAAGTTCTTCTCTGTCTACATGCTCATTTCAAACTCACCCACTGGCTCCAGGGGGCTGCCTTCACCCCCTCTTTCTACCTCAGGGAGAAAATTTATTTTTGTCCGATTGTTTATGTAAAGTCTTTATTTGGTAGAGGTCTTCCAGGACTCAGACATACACATAAAACAGGGAATCTCAGAATTTTCTTCTCTTTCCTAATTTAGGCAGAAAAGAAAACCTTCTCTGTCACCTTAACTCTTTAGATACACTGAGCTTTGAAGAAATGTTACCTTTTTGGAGGCATTATGCTGTCCCTCCAGTTACAACATCAACCCCAGAGCTTGTCCGAGTGCATGTAGTGACCTGCCCCAGCTTTGTCTTCCACTTCCTTCCCTCATGGCTCATCTACAGACTTGGAACACCACTAACACGCTTGGCAAAAGGTCATGAGCTGGATAAGCTGGGCGTCCCCTCACCATGAACAGGGTGGCTACCACTGAATGTCTGCAATTCTTCACATGCACAACTACCTATTATCTGCAAAAAGTAGTGTGCTGACATTATTTGAGATAATTATATCTAACATATATCTTAAACATTTTGATTACCACAGCAGCTCCCGCTGAAACCTCCAGCAAAGCACACCCCTTGGCTTTACTGGGAACGGGACCCAGCCTTGACACTTGCTTGAATGTTGACTTAAACTTTTTGTTCTGGAAAACTGAGGAAAACTGCCTGTGAAACGCACTTTTTTCATCCAGTTAGGAAATGATATGATTACTTCTGTTGGACATTGTCTGAAAGTGTCAGAGCACCTTGGCCTGGCTAACAAGATTGTATCACCTCTTAGCATGACAGTACATCTGGACTGGAAACTGATCTGGTGCCAGAGGACCATGGCTTCTGGACAGCCTGGAAGGAGAACAGGCAGCGAATCCTTAATACTTTCAGGAAAGAATATGATCAGCTTAAAGATGGGATTTTTTTAATTGCAATAACAAGAAGTTCAGCTTTGCAAAGTAACAGATTCCTTCTAGTCCTGCATTCCCTCTTCAGCACATTAATGATCTTACTTCAGTGTAGTGAAAAAAAGAAAAGTCAGTATATTCTCCTTTGCATCTGTTCTGCCCTTGGGAATTCTGGATTCAAGTGCTTTGTGTGCGGGAGTGGTACTAATAAAGTCTGCTTATTTGGCTTTAATCTAGTTCATGAGTATGTCTGTGACTTTCCATTCCTGTATGACCAGTGGAGCCTTCAGCATCCCATTTTCTTCACTTTTCAGGTCTTGCAGGCAAGAGTTGTCTGAGAAAGAAGGTGGCTGTCTCCTGCAAGTCCCTGGAGACCAGGGAGAGCAGCCTTAAACAATTGTAATAGCAAGAGTACACCCTTGTGCCCACAGTTCCTCCTTCACAGGAAACAAAAATCCACATGAGGCTGCCACAAGGCTCACATTCAGCCCCAGTAAGAATGACATGGGGATGGGAGGTGCGGGCGCCGCGAGCATAAAGCAAGAGTCTTAGCAAATGCCTCTGAGCTACTTTGCTTACAAGAGAAGAGAAATAATTTGAATTACAATACTGGTTGGCTTATTGTTTTAAATCAATGCCACCTAGTAGTCAATTTTTTTCTGAGTCTTTTTTAATTAATAGAGTACACAAATAAGTATTTAAACAGCCTAAAGGGTTTCTGCTGTTTCATTCAAAACTCAGAGATCAAATGCACCAAAATAAAGACTTCATCACAAACTTAATTTTTTTCATAGTCTCATTATAAAGAGCAATGGTAGGGTTTTATTCTTATTTATACACTCTAAAAATGCCCTTGCACATTCCCTGTTAGCTCTCTAAAAGCAGACTGATACAGTGGTGCTTCGCCTTTGTTGACAGGCGATAACCCGGGACACACTGGGGAAGGTCACAGTGGCAGAGCCGAGTACTCAGCTCTTCCTCACAACAGAGGCATTGAGGCTGTGTCTCCTTGCCTTGAGACACAGCCTCAGGGAGCACGAGGCTAGGACACAACCAAGCTCTCCTGTTTTCTGATGGATACAGAGAACCAACTGAAATCAGCACACCGGAGCTGGAGGGATTAGTGCTGCACCCCCAGTTGGGTCCTTGCAGGCAAATTACAACAAAGTTCATGACTTGTGGAAAACGTAGGACCTATTCCCACCAAACTTTGAACATTACCAGCTGCTATTACCATAAATGGGGTAAAAGATGCTTGGAACTTTGTGCTTTTCTGAGTCTATGTAAATATGAGCAAACTACACCAGATAGCAAAAGACACAAGATCGAATGATTCTCTGAGTTATCTTTACATTCTTGTGTACATTTATCTATTAACACAGTGCATTAATTGCCATTTTAACACAGACAGATCACTGATCAATGACACTGTGTTCTCCAAAAAAATTAAAAACTGTTCGGTTACATAAGTAAGATTTTATCCAGATGTTGATTTTTTTCTTTTTACAGAAAAATTACTTACAATTTTATCAGATTGGTTTCCATGTTAAGTACTTAGTAGCTGATGAAGCACATTGTAATTCAGGTGATTTGCCAACATGGTTATATTTCCTGAGTCTTTATCAAAAGAGGAGAAGCATCTTTCATTGCTTTGGTTTCAGTGGGATGGAGGATTTCAAGAAATGAAGGTCTCTCAAACTGCTTGCTAAGGGCTCTGGGAGCACCAAAGCAATAATTATCTTCACTAGTCTAGCTAGAATATTAAAATCACATAGGGTCCCTGCCAGAGTGATTGAAGGAAAATTTCCTCCCAGTCTCTGCCCCAGCTGAAAAAGCCAGCTGAGCAGACTAAGAGGGGCAGAGGAGCCAGCTCTAGCACAGAGGGCACTGGCACCAGTCCGGGCTGGTTCCTGTGCTTGTGGCGAGCTGGGCGCAGAGTAGGGCAAGCATGGCTGTATTCAGCTTCCCGGGACACCTCCCTGACAATAAGACCTGTGAACACAGAGCCAGAACCATCCCCACACTAGAAAAAGTGTTGGTGTTGGGGAAATCCATACTTACAGAGGAAGCTGCATTCATTTCTAAACTTCAGAGTTGCAGGAGGAGAGTAGCAGGAAAGAAACAGTGACCCTTTCTGTAGGTTGCCAGGTCCACATGTCCACTGCTCCAGCCCTCTTGCCCACCTCTGGTGGGATTTGTGGTGAATGTGACAGATTAGAGGGTGAATGTGTAAAACCCTGAGGGAAGTGGTAACCTTCAGCAAGGAGAAACTCATGTGTAGCTGAAGTGCCGAAATCTCCTGTCTAAAGACTGGTTTCCCCCTGCAGATCATCATCAGCAAATCCCTTCACATCACCTCCAGTTCCCAGTCACCTATTCCTGCCCATTCTCTCCAAATCCAACTTTTCTCCCAGTCCCTCTTCCCTGCTGAGGAGCAAAGCCCATCTCTCTCCTGTGCTTGCTGCTCCTGGGATGTGGTGGGGGCCAACAACTGGGAAGAAAGGGTGGGACCACAGGTTCACAGAATATCCTGAGTTGGAAGGGACCCACAAGGATCATCGAGTCCCACTCTCAAGTAAATGTCCTGTACAGAGATTGAACCCACAGCCTGGCTGTTATCAGCACCATGCTCTGATCAGCTGAGCCAGCCTCAGGGTCAGGGTCCTCTTGCCCTGCCAGCAATGAGGCTGCTAATCCTGGCATGTGTGCCAGGAGCTCATGGCCACTGCTCTAGCACAAATACTCATAGAAATGGCTGTCAGGCAAGCACATCTTCCTTGGGAACTGCCTGGAGCAACGGGATGGGACTTTGTGAAGCCACAGCCCTGCCACCCGCTTGATGTAAGCCCACCAGGATCCAGCAGCCACTGACAGGCACTATTTGCTCCTCCAGGTGCCTCCTTCAGCAGTGACACCACTGGAAGCATGCAGGTAAAGGAGGATAAACTCAGCAGGGAGCAGGTGTGAAACCAGAGCTGCCAGACAGACAGTACAAGTACTTGGGAGTCTAAAGATGGTAACAAGTGCCTGTGGAATTGGGAAGAGCTCTGGTTGCAGTTCTGTTCCTCCATCACCATGCACTATGCTTGTGTTAAGTTATGGTACATTTAGGACATTCATCAATGCAAGCCGTGGAGCAAGAGCATCCCCCCTCACAGGGGTGCCGCTGTTTGCAGAAAGCCCCCAGACACCCCTCACTGAGCAGCCAGACCCAGTCCATCCCCTGGAGACTGCCCAGCTTCTGGAGGCTGTAGGACCCCAAGGGAGGCCCAGGAGCCCAGCATGTCTCCTGTGGCATTGCTTCCCATGACCCAGTGGCCCTGTGGAACAATTACATCAAGCTGCTTCTGTCCTGCATCCCAGGGGAGGGGGCAAATTTTGAGCACTGCAGGCAGCTGTGGGAGCCTGTGGGTTTGCAAATCCTCACATTTATGTAGGAATGGCAAAGTCAGTTGTACATGTTCCATGCACAGGACAGACGCGTTCCAGAGAGTGAGCGAATGACTGCCTGTTTTGGTTAGGCTGGCTGCACTTGTAAGCACGCATATTGCTAAATGGTGAGAAATTAAGACAGCTGAACCTTTGTTAACCAAAAGCTGGAGGCAAAGCAGGAATTTCTAGAAGCGCCTTTTCAAGCAAGGTCAGAACATGTGACAGATCTGTCCAAACACTTAGTGCCAAGTTTTATGGGGCAAGTCAAATAGTTTGTATTACTTCAAAATTCAGAATGAGGATTGGAGATTACTTTTGTACTGCTTATAAACCCAGGTGAACTCCAGGAGTGTTAGTGGGTGGACCAGGTCCAAACTTAGAAGTACTTTAGGACTTCCTCAATTTGTGTGTGCCTGGGTGATGTTTAATAAGCTGTCTTTAAGTTTTAAATAGCACTCTTTTTTATTTCCCTTTTTAACTGGATGTGTTTCTGCCAGGGCACCATGTGCTTCTCCTGCATAGCAGCTATTACCTTTCACAGATTTCCATCCCACAGGTATTTTAAAAGCCAGCCTAACTTACATCACTGACATGAGACTCTTTGCCAACACACTTGCTGTTGCCATTTTCTTTTAAAGCTTGGCTGTGGAAGGTCAATGGATTAACACACCCATCTCCAGAAACAGGAGAATGAGTGTCAATCACTCCTGTGTCTGGAGGGGGTCCTTGGCTGTCCTACGTGGGGAGGAAGCAGTGCAGGGGTCCCATCTTCAGCTTATCTTTGGTGAAACATCTGTCTGTTTATCTCTATATGCTCATCTGGCTGGGGAGAAATTCCAAGAGGATTCAACTCCTCCCCTGCTTGTTAGGATGCTGATGGGATTTGAATCCACCTTCTCTGAGGATATGAGTCTCATTCCTCTGCCCAAGCTGCAGGGCAGGGGTCTGAATGTCAGGTAGGAGTGTTTCTGCATACAGTGTCTGTGCTTAAAAGGGAGCAACCCGAGCGCAGGTACCCGTCAGAGCTGGGACTGTGCCAAGCTCTTTCCCAGAAGGGAAGCCCAAAGGCACTCCCATAATACTTAAGCCCTGTTTTTGTTAAAACCGGTTAAAACCACAAGCTTGAACAAGGTAGTTTCTGCAGCAAGAGAAAGCACGAGGTGAGACACTGGGCATAAACTCCCTCATCTTCCATACATCCTGACAACAACAACCTCTTCTCCACTTGTCAAGGCCACCTGCCTTGCAACAAACTCACGGCTCCTCAGTGGCCTCTGGAAAAAAAATCTTCCCATTACTTCTGCCTGCATACGTTCTCCTTCCAGTCTGCCCACCACAGCAATCCTTGGCCATCTTCTGTGCCATGAGCTCCACCTGTCTCTGGGGGCACAGGCCCTGCTTCCCTCCCTGCTGCTCAGCCACAGCTTTTGTAACACAGCACTGGCACATACTCGTGTGGATCGCTCTCCACCAGTGCTCCCGGGGATGTGTGGTGACAGCTCGGCAGGACAGCCAGCGCAGGTGTCAGCCATGCCACACTTCCAGCAAACCACGGGATCAGAGATTTGGGCTCTCCCCACCATCGCTGGTCTGTACGGCCTTTAGAGAGATGCCTTTCAGAGGGCACTGGGCGGATGCAACATTCCCCTTTCAAGGGTCCCTTGCGGGTACAATCGCCCCCTCTTCCTTAAGCATAAGGGTTGGTGAAATACACCCATGGCATTTCATGCACTGCCCCTTCACTTAGCCTTCCGGAGGGGGGTTCTCCAGTGCTGGAGACTGCAGCAACCAGTGGAGAGGGGCTGTTGGGAAAGGCCATGGGAAAAAGGGAGATAAAACCAGAAAATAAAAGTCAGATTTTCTGCTGCATATAAAAGAACACCACAAAAATTTGTTAACAGAGCAGTTACACAGCAGGGTTTTCCCATGTCTAGGGCATATGGAAACTTTGTCAGCTGCTTCATCAGCACATAAAGTTCTGACCCAGCTGTGGTGCTGCAACACAGCCAAAGCTGTTCTGGCTCATGAGGGAACCTCCCACCAAGGGGCTGAGCAGTGCTGGCACTTGGCACCAGGCTGTTGCACTTCATTCATCCAGCAAGACATCTGCAACCTCGCCGTTCCAAGGTTTTCTGCTATGATGTGTTTTGAATGAAAGCATATTTTTAAGAAGAATTGTTGATTCACACCATTTGAAAACATAGAACTATATAAAATTTTCTTCTATATGAAAGAAGTGTCTTTTCAGAGAGATAAATCCTGCTCTCCTGTCCTCCAGTGCCAGTGGGAATCTGGCATATCACCACTGAAGCCATGAGCAGCAGCAAGAACAGAGGAATATTTAGAGATAGTTCTGCCTTTTCCATGCCTTCTGATTGAAATAGCAATGTTATGTCAAAACCCACATATTTAATCTTGAACACATTAGAAAAAGTCAATGTATCAAAAATCAATTTGTTCTTGTAAATAAATATACTCTGATCTGCAGTGTTCCATTTTCAGGGCTATATTTTTAGCGTACACCTTCACAACTTGAATTTTAACATTTTTTTCACTGAGGGTTGGAACTATCTTTTCAAGCCTTGCAGCTAGAGCACAACTTTTTCACAGTGCTAAGAGGCAGGTAACTGCTGCTCAGGACTGCTGTGGTTTCACCACTGTCTAAGGGAGATAGGTTTGATTTTCTGAGCTGCCAGCCCTCAGAACAACTCAGAAGGTCTGACATGCACCTCTTCAGAGCCCGAGCTACAAGTCAGGTTGCACCACCATGAATTGGCCTCACAAGAATCTCAATTATTTCCTACTCCTTGCAGGAGACAGGCAGAAACCGGCATAACCTGAAATACTTTGGATACTTCCAACTTCAATCAGTAAGAATTCCCCAGTCTGGAGCAAAAGCAATGGCTGAGGTTGGAATGGCCAGATTGACACGTTCAGGAAGACTGTGTCTTGATCAACAGCTGCTCAGAAAAACTTGCAGTTCTGTTCCCACAGCCAAATGTTTCTGCTCTGATTTGTTTGACTAGCCCCCCACCTAACACATTTCATTGGAATTGACTGGCAGTCAATTCCAATGAGCTCTTTAAGAGGCTCTGAGTAGAGAGCGACCCTTGATTATAAAAGATAGACAACTTGTTTCTGTAAAGCCTTTCCTTGGAAGATCAGAACATACTCAACTCACTCTGATTTCTTCATGTTTTTGCTCTGCATGTAAACTTAACTGATTTATACTAGGAATATCTAGTAGTTCTACAGCAATTGTTACTTATTTCTCCCAGCTCTAAAGCAGGAAAGCCAAGTCTCTTGATTCACTACACCACATTGCTACATGACATGTGTCTGTCTTGGAAATGGAAAACACATGGTCAGACCCGTAGGCTTTTTCTCCAAAAAGAGTGAGAGGTCTCTACTTTTGTTCACGGGGAAGTGTGCTTCTCTAGAGGGTGAACCAAGTCAGAGCACAGCACTGCAGGGAACTGAGTAATTATTTGTCTGTGTGCCACTCTGAGAAAATGGGACGAACAAAATTTGAAGACAGAACAATTTCTCTGTCCCTTCGAAGTGCATGCTCCCTTAAAAACTGCTGGACTTCTCAGAGGTAACAGCATCTGTATCTTCATGATCCCCAGACTGTAAAGATTAAATGCAGGTGAGGCTTTGTCTCCCCACATTTAAACAGCTAGCTGAATCCAGACCCGGGAGAACAAGGGTATTATATTTCCCAGATCATAAGCCAAGAAGAGTGTTTTTAGGGGAAAACACATACTACTCTATGTAACACCCAGTGAAAAATCTTCTTAAACCTACACAACACAAAGAGCCTGTGCTGTCCTTGACGCAAGGCGGGAGTGTCTAATGATGCTAAAAGACAAAATAACATTACAAAATAAACAGGGAACACACTGGTACTTGAAGGAACACTGCGACAGAGAACCCCATCACTGAAGGGTTATAAAAAAGGTCATCAAGAAGTCAGTTACTTGTCTTGTAGGAGCTTGTTTATGAAACAAGAGTTGTAAACCACAAGCTGTGCAGAAGTCGAGAACCTCATCTGAAGATGTGCTGCCCTTTTCCCCTCAAGAGCAGCAGGCCCTCAGCAGCAGAAAGCACATGATCTTTAGGCACACCACAGTGCCCTGCTGCTGCCTTAAGGTCCCCAGCAGCAACTCCCACGTTATGGTCAATTAAAGGCAGATTCTGCCTATTAGGTGATCATGGGCCCCATCCAATTAAGTCTGACTAAAAACACCTAGGAACCATTATATGGAAACCTTGGATCAACAGGTTATTTTTAAGAAGAGAAGGAGATTAATAAGAAAAATCTCTGAAGACCAAAGTCCCTGGACTGACAAATAGTCCAGCTATATTAAGAGAAACTGATCCACAAAGCATGTTTCATGCTACTTTGGATAAAGTACTGCTCACATGCTGTGCACTAGAAGCAAACAGAAATGTGTGCTGACTCACGTGACCTCTGTATACTCCACAAATCGGAACCGGCTAAATCCCATTTATCTGTGTCAAACCTCAGCCACACTGCCACTGAAAATATCACTGTTTGATACTGCACTGACAGCACTGCAAATTATTTACTATTCCCCAGAATCTGTCATGAGCCCCAAGACTGGTTTCTCCATCAACTCTGCCCATTTTCATGTGGTAAACAGTGACATTTCCCCTGCTTTACAACTGAAGCTAAAAATAGCATCTTTCATTTCATAACTTCCTGAACTTTATCAGAAACGTGTTTTATGCAGTAAGCATCAGGACTGGGAACAAGCTGCGGGTATGAATAGCAGTGAAGAGCCTACACAGAACCAAAGTAAATTAGGCATTGAAACAATCATCTCCCTCTTCAGGAGGAGATGATGCTTTGAGCAGATTACAAAATACGACAAATTGCAAATCAACACACCTGCTTTAAAAAACACATTTCTAAGAAAACAATTCAAACAGTATTCATAATTTTGGGGGGGGGTTTGTTCATTTTTTTCTTCATATTTTATTAAGTGAAACAAAACAAAACAGACAAACACAAGAAATAAGATCAGTGTTCCTCAAGTCTCATCTTCAGAGCAGTCCTTTAGAGTCAACACCTAGAAGTTCCTCCAAGTGCAAAGGCCAAGAGAGACCACAGTGCCACAATACCAGAGATTCTAAGGGACAAGAATAATAAAATGCTGTCAGGCTACTTACATTTACGGCTTAATTTTGTGTTTATTAAGCCCTTAGATTCTTTTCCAAACCATGTCAAGTCACAAATTCACCCTTCATGAGCATTGCTGTCACCACCTTACAAGAGGAATGCACTTTGAACTTGGAATTCTCTCCCACTACCAAGCTTTCAACTCAGCTATAGAAAAAAACCCACATCCATCCCACACCTGAGATTCTGCCACCCTCTCATCCAGCCCATTAGAGCTGCCTTACAGTTCATTAAGATTATCACCTGTCTGTTATGACAGCACATATGTAGTTTTATGCTATCCATGGTGTAACACTCCCAGGTTAACTGTGATCAAGAATAAAGTCCAGTCGGCCAGGGCTGAAAGCTCATGAGCAGCCACGCAGCAGTCAGCAAGCAAGCCTGCTTCTGAGCCCCCTGCTCCCCCGAGGGGCTGGCAGGAGGACACTGCAAATGAGTGGCAAGGCTGCTGCTCTGCCAGGACCTCGGACCTGAAAGGAAGGCTTCCCCTCTCCCCCTTCCCGTGCTCCCGCAGCTCACTGCAGCACGCAGTTCACGCTCGGCGAGTGCCTCCAGTGGCGATAGACGGAGACCTGCAGGTGAGGGTGGTGCCGGTAATCCCGCAGGACGAGCCTGACGCTGCAAGGAAAGCACGGCGTGAGCCTCAGCCCGCAGGCCGCTTACAGCACCCCACAGCTCAGGGCAGGAATTTGCGTCCAAGAGCTGTCACAGCAGAGAGAGGGTGGGACGAAGGCCTCGATCAGAGGAACAAAGGACTGAAAATTAAGACTTTCTGATCACTTACTGCTTGTATTGATTGGAGAGCAGAATGAACTGGTTCTCCGCAAGCCGTCTGACATCAAAGCGACAACGAGATTTGAATTCCTGGTAAATCTCTCGCTCAGTCATCCCTGGCCAGCCTCGGACATGAACAATCAAGGCAGGGGGATGACGGCAGGGAGTATCTTCCCCAGAAAAATTCTGGAAAATGGACAATATTGAGACATATCTGAATTTGGAAATACTATAGAGGCACTACTAATATAATCAGAAAATATGCAAAACATGACAAATAAATGACAGGTTGTATAATACAGCTGTTGGTGTAAGTTGTTTTTTTTTTTTGCCCCAAGATTCGTATAAATACCATCATAAAAGCAAACTGTCATGACTACCATGGAGAAACTACCTGAGAAACAGCAATGTAAACTGACTAGTGCCATCTTACAGAATAAAAGTATGAATGCATTTCATGAAGCAGAAATTCAACTCATTGGACGTTTTAAAAGGTCCACTGTGTCACTTGTATGACGACAATTTCTGCCAAGGTGGGCCCCAGCACCAGTGGATTCCTCTTCTCTAATGAAGCCATCAGGTAGGCTACTGACCTATGCACCCCACAAACCTGCAATTCATACGCACAATGCTTGAAACACCACCTCGGATGAAATTCACTTTGTTCACATGCTCAGATAACACGGTGAGATACTGTGAGAAAGAAGGATCAGCCTCCACTGCATCACTAAATCAGAAAACAAGAGAACAAAGTTTTGTTTCTCCAGTGCTGCACTGCTACACAGTGTCAAGCTCTTCAACTAGTGACAGAGCAGGTATTTCAGATCTTAGTATCTTCCTACAGAAGTCAAAAAGCTGCAAGAAAAGGGAAGGGAACTTAACTGAAGGCACTGATTCACAGAGATTTCAAAAATGGAAACGAATGGAAAATTATTTGACCCTTACCCAAGTGAACTGAACTTGAGAGAGCTTGTTCAAGAATAAAGAAGTCACAATGTCATTTCCCAACCTCTGAGCCATCACATGGCCCTGATTTCATTTTTAAAATGTCAGCTTTGACATAAAACTACTACTTCCAGATTTATAAAATAAAAATCTAATTAGAACATGACATTTCCAATAACACTTGCTTTTGTCCAAAAGGAAGGCCAGCCTGCAAAACAAAAAGTCAGCCAGAGCAAACGGAAGACTGTTTTCCACAGGACCCATCCATGTAATGCAATTTTCAGTCAACACTTAAGCATGACTCACTCTGCGGATCTGCACAGTAGCAAATGAGCTGACATCAGAAGAACTGGAAAAAGGAATAATGAGGTGGCATTAGAACAAATCTAGAGAAACAGAGCTAAATACATAGAAAGCAAGAATGCACTGAAGTGCAGCTAAGTTACTAAGAGCAACAGACTGTATATAAACAAATATTTCTTAGCATCAAATAGATGTACAGAGAAGGAAAGGATTGCCAAAGCCCAACACAAACTCTGAAGGAGTTTTTAAGAAGCATTTTACCTGAACCACAGAGAAATGCATCATAGCCTGCCTCATGAGGTGATTTCTTCTCAGCTGTTAAGTGTCCAACAAAATCAAGAAGAAGTAAATACTTTTAGCGTTCTGTGTAAACTGCTGCACTACAGAATCCTAATTCATCAGATTCACTGTTCTGGAGGTTCTTTTCCCCCTCCCCTCAGCTCTGTTTCCTTCCTCACCCTGAAAACTTTACACTCAGGAGAAGTGTATGCTTCTAGCATGCATTTTAAAACAACACCAAAAAAAGGCAGAAGTTACATGAATGTCTGAAAAGCTTAGCAAGATGCACATTAAAAAACTGTAACTTACATGAAAGTCTAAACCAAACTCTGTCATCTGTGTTATTAATGGCATAGGAACCATTTCAAAACACAGGAGGCTGCAGGACACAATGCTGCCAGGAGAAGCCAGAAAACATCTGCCTCACAGCCCGGATCACACCATGTCGTGGACACAACCTCCTGAACAGGCATCAATAACCCTGCACACCAGCCACCGAGCTCCTGCTACTTTGCCATTAGCTCCTTCTACTTTCCCTTCTAAGACAGCTGTTTCCCACCTCCCCTTGCCCCTTCCAAGGGCTGCTGACTCTTCACAGCCAAGTCAGGTTCAGTTCAGCCCAACATAGTGTAAATGCTGTCTGTGCCAGCGGCGTGCTGCAAACATGCCCTGCGTTACCCTCAGCAGCTACCAGGGACATGCAGAACACACATCTCGGGAGCCCAGGCTTCGGGTATGGACAAAAATTGTGTATCAGCAGCTCTGGGCAAATTCAGCAGACCCACTGCCATTCACTCATGCTTTGCATGTGGACATCCACAGAGTAAAAACAAACCTCCTTTGATCTATCTGACCTTGAAGATTTGCTTAAGAACATACCATATCTTGAGCAGACACTTGCAAGAGCTATAACAGGGCACGGTGGACCTTTGGGATTCAGGTTGCTGCTGAAGACAAGTGGATGTGTAAGATTTTGGTATTTCTTCAGTATGTCAGAGAAAAGTTACTATTCTCTAGTAACCTGTAGCTTCCTTTCAGAAACAGCTACTGGAGACTTTAAAAGGAACTTTGGTAGGCCTCTATGGAAAGGCCAAAATACTTACCTGAGTAATATCTACCAGTTTTCTTCCTGAAAACTAACTTCTAAATACTTCCTTTGTCTCTTGCCTCACTCAAAACTTGTAAGCAGCAAATCTGGTCTAATTGCATACAAAAAACCAAATGTAGGCATAACTAAAACTGCAGGGAAAGGGGGTTGACTAGATGGTTCTATTTTAATGGGGAACTCTAGAGGATAAACAGATACCTCTGGAATGACTGAAATAAAAGAAAGAACAAACAAGCAGAATATGCTGTCTGAAATTGCTAATAAACAAACAAACAAAACCTCAGAATTTCAGTACTGTTTAAAAAAAATATTAATTTTGCACCTCCTTCTTGGGAGTGGGGGGTAATGGGAAACAGGCAAAATTTTCCTTTCCTTAGCAAAATTGACATGGAAAAAATTAATTCACAAAAGAAGTGTGAAATAAGTCTCCCACCACATCATGACTAAGCTCATGAGACACAACATCTACTCATGTGCTCAATTTGAACATTGTATTTAGTTACTGCTTTGGGCTCCGCGCAGCCCTCTCTCAGGACAGGCATTTGAAATTAGGATGTATTTTCACCAAGAACTGAATTGTACTCCTTTCAGAACATAACATAAGCAACATAATTCTCAAGCTGGGTGTACGGCTGTCTGCAAACCATATTTGTGACCAAGGAAATAATGGTGATTCAATATGAGAAGTGACTCTGAACAAATAATTTACTACACAATTACTTATAAGAAAAATGTGCAAATCCTCTGCTCTTAAATTTAGAAAGACGAGAGTCCAACTGAAAAACATTTGAGAGAAGGCAAAGTATGAACATGGGAAATGGCTGACTATGAAATACCTTTCCAAAGAAAACACAGGGACTGCTGAAAACTCTATAGCCCACCACTTACCTGCACAAAACTGTATACGCCTCCAAAAGACTAGATACTCGAGGAAACAAACATTTCTATAAAAGAAGAATGTATGAGAAAACCAACCAAGAAAGACCTTATGGTGAGTTCAATTACTTGCATTGCCAATTTGTTAGATTAAATCAAAAATTAGAACATACCAAGGCAACACTGAGAACTGGTTGCAGTTCTGTAACCACACAGCACTGAGGTTTCACCTCTCTTGGGTGAAACACCAGTTTGAACCTCAAACAAAAACACCTGTGCATCTCACCTTCTGCACAGATTTTATTACTGTCTTGGTGTCTATGATGACAGGAAACAGGCTGTGAATGTTCCTTTTAAACTCCTCATAGCTTTCTGAAAGGAAAGCACGCGTGGAAAAAGGGATCACGAAACTGGGGAAAAGCCAACGGTATCGCAAAGTAATAGGAAAGAGAAGTGACAGCACGCAACGATGCACTCTTCAGCATTTAGAGCTCAGAAGAGGCAACCAGCCCTGCTGCATGCTAAGCCCTGCAGGTGTCTGTGGTGACAAATGGCCACTGCACCTCCTGTTCCACCCTCAGTGCAAAGGCAGCAGCCCAGGACAGCAGCCATGCACAGCAGTACCTGGGAGGGGCCTGTAGAACTTGTCGTGAAGATGCATAAGGTCCATAAGCATGTTGTGTCCCACCAGGGGCTACAGGAGGAATGTAAACATAACCGCCACTGGAGCATATTTCTGAAGAGAACTCAGAGATAAACAACACAGGCACACTCAACAGCAGTAACCCTTTCCTCCAGCAGACAGCATCCCCACACACTCACACAGGAGTCATTCAGGCTGCAAGGCTCACAGGAGGACTACTGCCTGCAGGAAATCAGACATGTGGACTCTCTGAGAGGGTACTGTCTCAGCAGCATTCCATTTTCAGTAGACCTAAGGAGTTAGGTGGATTCTCAGTTCAGCTGAACAATGTTCCAGCCATCAGATTATACGCTCACTCACAAGGGCAGGGACAGTCTTTGCTGCACATCACCCACAGTCTTCTAAAGCTGAAATCCATTTGATAAGCTGCATACGGAATGTAAGAATTTCCACACAAAGTCAGACCAATGGTCCACATGGTCCAATAACTGCTCTGTTGCATGCTGAAAAGCACAGCTTGCCCAAAAGGCAAGAATCTGCTCAGCTTTCTTAGATGGTGACTCAAACTGTAACACCAGGATTTTTAATATTGCATTTAACACAGCAAATGAAAAAGAGCTGAAAAATGAGAGTAGGGTTAAGGCATTTTACCTTCTTGGCTTTTACAAGTATCTGGAAGAGGTTGGTGAAGCCCCGGGCAGACAGGAGAATGAGCTTTTTCTGACAGCGGTCATAAGAAGAGTTCTCGAGAAGCTGACGATGCTCTGGACTCACTTTTTTTACCATTACCTGAAAAGAACAGTCACTGAGTATCTCAGCCTCCCGTGCCAGTTGTATGTACATTACTTACTGGGGTTCAGTAATGCTGAGGTCAAGTTCTGCTTCAAGGCATTGAAGGACAGAAAAACTGCATCCCCTGGGACCTCGGGACTGTCTCACTTCTATAGAGAGATCAGTGCTCCAGTAACTAAACAGGCCTGCTCCAAATGAGTCTTCTTAGTGCTTCTCTACTTAAGAGGATGATTCCTACCAAAGGGTTTTTCTGAGCACAAATGAACCTAATTCCATTTAACTTGATACCAATATGGTAAGTTCATGATACCAAAAATTCAGAAACAAACAGCAATCACACAAGATGAGTCCCCAAGGGCAATGCTTCAGATGAGAAGGCTGGGTAAATCTGACATTCTGGGGACACTGGTTATCAGACCAAAGTACGACTAAAGGAAAAAATATATTTCTGTAAGCTAATTCTAAGCAACTGACTGATATCATACTCATAACCATGGTTTGAGAAGACCATAGCCATAGTTTTAATACAGAAAATATTGCACCAAATGTAAAATACCAGTACTGAATAGCAAAACAGCAAATCACAGAGAAACAGCAAATCACAGAGAGTAAAAGTCTTCAAAGCACCTTCATGGCAAAGTAAACAAAGGAAAACCACAAAAAAGGCTAAAACTGTACATTCTTCTGGAGGTATTGAAGGAGGGACCTAATATTAAGTCTGAAGACGTAGAGAGGGTGAATCCAGAGCTGCTCTAAGCACAAGCACTTCCATTGAAAGGTATTTTGTGGCTACAGGACAAACAGAAACCAGAGTTGCTTGGTCTTCTGTATCCCCTTTCTTAGGATCCCACAATCAACATTTCCTTTGTCATTGTCTTCTCCTCCTCCTTGACCTTATCATTAAAAGTACAAGCAATATTTCAGACTCCCTGCAAGAATGCCAGTCGTATCTGTCCAGAGAGAAATCCTCTTTTTAAAAAGTCCCTATTTCCATCTCACCTTCTTGTCTCCAAGAGGCTCTGTCCAAACATTTTCGAGAGCCTGCCTCAGAACCAGCTGAACTTCAAGCACATGATAGCCTATGACACACACACACACACAAAAAAAAGGCAGTAAAAGCTTCAGAGGTGCAGACAAGCCTATTAAGGAGAACACATCATTCTTCTAGACAGACCGACTGACCACGTTTCTCCCCCAATGTATAGAAAATATTCCTCAACATATGAACCATACATAAATGACAGAAAGATAACAAAACTAACAAAAAACAACACAGACACACACACCAAAAAAACCCAAAAAACCACCCAGAGAAAAAAACAAAACACAAAAACCCCCAAAAGTCACAGTGAAAATTTCAGACAAATGAGCTTTTGTAAGGACACAGAGGAAAGGAAAAGACTAACTGAAGAGAAGAGGGAGGAAGGCTACTACTCTGCAAAAGACACTGTCTGGTTTTGGACAGTTTCAGAGGAACAGACCCAGAAGCCAAGCACACAAGGGGTATCAATGCATTTTCCCCTACAGCTGATAAGGAACTAACCCAGTCCTTTTCTGAACAGCATTAAAAGAGACACCTGAAGCAGTCTTCTTGCTTACTTAAATAAACGTGTTTCTTATCACAGGTGCTCACCATTGCCAGAGTCTATTAAAATACCAGTATCATATCTAGTTGACAAAGCAGATAAAAAGCATAGCACAGTCTCCACCCCTCCTATTGTGTACTCTGCAAAAAAACATTGACAAAGCCTTGAATACTCTGTTCTTCCTAGCCTTGTCTATATTTCATTCCCTGACCTAGAAGATTAAGTTTTGGGTTCTGTGAGTAAACCCACAAATTATTCCCTGCAAAAATTCCCTGTCCTTCAAGTCAGCACAGAAGTTCCTCAGCTCTGCTACAGTGCTCCCAAAACCTAATAGAGGGGGTAAGCGGCCTGTTTATCCCCACTGGCATAGATGTGTCTCCACGGGGCTCCCTGTTGCTCCGCACAAGAGGGACCAAACCCTGAAAAGAGGGGAAGAAAATAAACAAAAAACCAGATCACCCAGGATTTAAAATACGTAAAAGGTTATCCTGATTCGGAGCAACTACTCTAGCAAATTCTCCAGTTGCTGCTCGGAAGAAGCACAAAATAGAAGTCAAAGCTCCAAGCATCCAGACATCCACTTCTGCTTCAAAAAGACCCACCACTCCAACAGAGCAGAAAAGCAGAGCCCAGTGGTGAACTCCTGACAGGAGCTGAGGTGTAAACTGGGGTACAGAGTTGTAAAGGCAGGACGGGCACTGGTGCCTTCCCTCTCAACAGAGCAATTTAACAGAAGAAAGGACAGTAGCAGCCCCAGAGGTTCACAAGACATGATGAAGCTAATCAGAGCCCACAGGTGCCTAAGGGAGGCACTGTTTCATACCATTCAGATCCTGCAGAATCATAGTATCCTCTTCTTTTGCTGCAGCTATCCAAGAGGTCACTTCATCAATAGCTTTCTTCAGGACATCCTTGTCTGCATTACTAGTGCTAGATAAGGGAAAGAGGCAGTGTGAGAAATGCTCTTTACAGGTGAAGCCTTGTGCCTTTCTGTAGGAATGCAAAAGCTTCATTTCCCAACATGCACTTAATTCTCCACATTGTATCCTGTAGTATCTCCTGACCACGGCATGCTGGAACAGCTGGCAGCGAGGTGTTCACACCAAGAAGTTTCAGTATTTCTACAAAATGTGATCTGAGTGAAGCAGAGCCATAAACACAGTACTGAGGAGACACCTCTCTCAAAAGTGCTCACCTGCAGAATTTCCAGGTACCTGCTAAGAGCTGCTGCCTAAGGATCTTCTCCTGTACCTCATTCATGTATGGGATTCCATCTTTGAGGAACTGAGGGGAGAGAAAATGCCAGGCTGGTTACATTCCCCTGGATTTTCTCACAGCACATTAGAGAATTAGCAGGTTAGTCAGGACAAACAAACTGTAGGCAGTCCAGCAGGTATGGAGGAAAGAAAAGGGTATATGTCAACTGTAATCAATTTTTTTGCTCTTCTTTTACCTTTCCTTTAATAAGATACTTCCAAGCATCAAGAAATCAGATGCTTCCTGCCCAGAATTGCACAACAGTACTCTTATGGGATGACAGAGTCTGAATTTTATGGGAAATGCGGCAATACATAGGATGCAGGTAAACTGATACTTCTGCACCTTCATGGGTAGTAAAGGCACCCATGGGTCTGTTTAGTAAATCCTCAGCTCACCAGAGATAGGTTTTTAGGGTTTTTTTGAGGCAGGAGAATCTGTCTGAGGCTGCCAAGGATGTGGTTGTTGCCTTTACATTAGTTCAGGAAAAACAGCACTCACTACCCCTGTTGATAACGAACTGCATGATGCATTCATAATTTAGGAAGATACTATTTATCCCAGAAACCTAACATTTAGGGATATTAATCCCGATTGCTTCTGCAGTTGCACAGATTTCCTCTGTTCTGCATTTCTGGCAGAAAGATTACATACCTTGTTGTAGTCAAAGCCATAATGAGACAGGAACTGAATACTAGATGCAGAGAGGGTGAATTCAACATCCCTTATTCCCAGTGTTGAGGGAAAGAGAAAAAAGTTGTATGAATGCACCACATACCTAAAATGAAAAGAAAAATATCTCTAGAAGATAATTACAAGAAATAACTCCGCCCAAAGGGAATTATGTATAAAATCTCTACTGCACTATCCTCATTGTAACAGAAAGCTGCTTTTTTACTTACTTGTTTGAATTTTCTTTTGAGAATATTGCCAGCCCTGCAAGAAAAACCTCTGTTGAGATGGCAGTGTTTAGCTGGATGTCTACAGATAGTGTGCAAATTAGATAAGGGATGTGTGCTCAAGAAGTACACGTTTTCCATTCATGAATGTCACTGGGCCAATCTTAGCACCAACTGCCAGGCCACTCCCCGGATCCCTGAGAGCTGGACGGGACAAGCTTTTACTGCTGTGCAGGAAAAGGAGTCCAATCTGAATTAAACAACATATAGATTGAGCAATGGGCAAGAAGTGAGTTCATGCTGAGTCTCTGTGCATACACAGATGAGTTTGTGGGTCCAACTACACTACAAAAACGTTTGGAACATGCTGGGCACCACAGATGACTGAAACATGGGGTTTACTTCTCAGGTTCTTTTTTCTTGTTAATCCCTAAAAGGCACATTAAGATCTTACATACCCCAAGACTATGAGCAATATTTCCAATTGTTTTCAAGCTGCCTTCCTGAGTCCTTACTGGTTCTTAACTGTCAATATCCCTCCTCCACAGGCCCTTTCTCATGTTGACTTTCTATTTTAGGAATAACAGAAATAGCAGCCTTCATTTTCCTCATAGTCCCCTTACTCATCATGCACTGTATCAAATGACACAGATTTGAACAGGAGCTGCCATCATATGCTTCTTGCTTGCATCCTCTGATTTAAAAGCCTTGTATTTTTAACTGTAACCCTTAAATATGGTCAACTTTAGACCAGTAAAACGTATGTAGCCCACCTGACTTTACATGAGTTATTAAAAAGCTGATAGTGTTAAACATCAAAGGGGAATAAAAACCCCAACAAGCAAATGTCTCTGGAATAAGTGATTTAAGGCCAGAGCCACCTGCAGGACCCACCTGTTAGCAGAAGACCAGTTAGTTACCTGTAAGACCTTGGGAATTCACTTTCCATGTCAAAGCAGCACTTACCAAGCTGAACAAGAGTGAAGCGCTGAACACTCTGCCTGGCCTTCACATACTGCTCCGCAGGGGAGTCAAACAGGCTAGGAACAAAACCAGAATTGGGGAAAGGAGAGCGGACACACGGAAGTTTGCTATGCACAGGTTGTTCTCACAGGGCTAGAGCAACAAGTCTCCCTCACATTTCAAGTCCAAAGGCTTTACCTGGGCTTGTTGTTTTGTAGGGAAGTTGAATGCAAGCCAGTAAACTCCATATCAAGGGCTGTTGAAGTGGAAAGAACACAAGAGAATCTGAAATTTGAGGCATATACTTCACCAGCACGAGGACAGGGCTCTCTCAAACACTTCTCTTCACCGTAACCTTTGTCAAATCACCGGCAGCAAGTTCAAGAGAAAAGGTTGTAGGGCTTACACCTCCAGCTACCTCATCCCTGTGGCAGGATGAGGCAGGGACACCTCCCCTACACCCCTCCAGAAGGGCCTGCCTCACCCTGTGCAGTGTTCGTGCCCCTTTCCCGAACCCCGTAACACCCCAAGCCCCCAGCCCGCCGTGCAGGGGCCAGCACCGCAGCCAAGGCTCCCTTTCCAGCCTCTGCTGCCTATATGAATCCCCGCGCCTCAGCGCTCGCTGTTCTGGGCGCAGCAGCGCCATTATCGGCTGCAACACCCCTCAGCGCCCGGGTCCCTATGTCGGGCAGGGGCCAGCCGCCCCCCTGCGCGGCCAGGCGGGGACCGAGGGCAGCACTGGGGCCGAACGAGACGTCCCCGACGCTCACCCACGAAGGCGGNAGCAAGGGATGGGAAAGGCAGCGCCGCGGGAGCTTCCAGCGTGACCCGAGGGGCAGGAACGAAGGATGGGCAGGTTTAGGCTGGGAATTAGACAGGCTGCGGAGCCACCCCGGACAGCCCGTGCTCAAAGGGCTCGCAGGGGCAGCTCCTGCTGCGCGTCTGCCGGAAATACAGATCTCACAGAAGCCGTTACTCTCTGAGAGTTGTTATTATGATTAACCCGCTACTAGCTAAAAATCCAGTAAAACAGTGGTGTTTTTTTCATTATGTCAGTTGAAATGCTGAGGATTTAGTACAGCTGCCAGAACCGGGCCGGGCTCACCCCGCACGCTGCTGAACCCCGGCACAGAACCGCGGCGTTCCCTTCTCCTGCCCCAGAGCCCGCAAACACGAGGCAGCAGGAACAGCACCGGGACACAGGTGCGTGAGTTGCACTGACCACGCTGGCCTCCCTGAACTTGCCTGTCAGAGGGGTTCAGACACACTGTGGGGATTTCACAGCCTGGTCGTACTCGGGAGTTCTGCCGAGCCATGAGGCAGAGACGCCGACAGCACCAGCCTGTACCAAGCAGCACGCAGCCAACACAAAGAGAGCATGGCGCTTCTTCCTCCCTACAGCAGGCATTTGTACAGCTTCCCTCCTAGACCTATCCATGTGGTTAAGCAGTTAGAATCTCAGGATTGCAAGAAAGGTGCAAAGAGGAGTTAGAGGAATCTAATATTTTCACCCAGATTAGTGCATTACTTTATCACAGTTCTCAACATTCACATAATGACTACATTTTGCTAGATTAGACTGCCAGTGTACAGGGATTAAATATCAAAGCATTTCCAGAGTTCACGTTAGAAAAAATAAAATCAAATATTAAAAATAAAATCTTTTTTAAAATGTTTATTTATTAATAAATTCTGTCAGGCTGAACTATGGTAAGTTTATTCTAGCCCTAAAAATGTTGATCATTTAAGAATAAAGAATATGACACGCTCCTCTCCATTTGAAAATATTTTATTATAAGATGGTATGTTCCAACTTTCTCCAGCTCTGGACCTTCCCTCTGCCAGTACACAGGCCTAAAGAAGTGATCCTCATTCCTTGGAAAGTCTTCCCAACAGTCTCCATTTTACCGGTAGAGTCTTCGTGGCTCATGCAGAACGACACCACCCTCCTCCATAGCTTTCTCAAATTCCTGAATCTTGTTTAAAAGATAGACACAAATAAATACAAAAAAANAAAAAAAAAAAAAAAAAAAAGTCAGCAGCACTGAAGGATCAGTAGGGACATGTTACATAGAGGGGCAGAAGTTAATGGCCTCACGGAAGCACAATGCCAGGAACTGCAGCTTGTCAAAGCTGCCCTTCTGAGTGTTGCAAGGAGGGATTGTCAAGGCACATAAGAAAATTATTGGTGAAGGGAAGTAAAATTAATGCCTAAAAAGGAAAAAAGGGCCAAAGGAATAAGGAGATGGGTACTTGCCGAGTCACAACGGTGTTCCCAGGGGATAATGGCTTTAAAGTTCACGAAGTTGATTCCTGCTTCCAAACAGCGCTGTGCCATTACACGGCCAAGGTTTTTGCATGCGGCTACTCCCTTGGGACTGTATAAGTGTCTCTTTATGGCCCACTCTCGGGTAGAGGCAGATACCACAACATCCCCGTTAGAGCGCTCAACAAAGGCTTCTACATAATGCTGTGTCCGCTCAAGCCGTAATCTGAGTGCAGGAAAGAAATAACATGGGATTAAAATGTCTTTTCCAGAGCCACATGCTTAAGTTACTCCCTTTACAAAATAAAATTGAATGTATTGGTATATTATATTATATTGCAGTTTTGCTTATTAAGACATAAAATAGGGCTCATGTTGGGAGGAAAGGGTTAGAAGCAGAAGAATGGTGAGGAGGATTCGCTCGAGTGACCTTGCAGCTGGGAATTCCAAGGCCTGGAGAATAACATTGTGGGAAACCCCACGTGTTATGCCTACTGCTGTTTATCCTCTGTCTGTTTTGAGAAGTACAATCTCTGTGTGGAGATAACATAGGTGTTTGAAGAGACTTGGAGGCACTCTCGTGGATGTGCTTGAGCTCCCTGTTTTGATAGACAGAAAATCAAAGCTCAGAGGTCATAAAAAGCACTGGGGAGACCACAGCATGATGGTAAACCTAAATGCTCTTAATAAATGGATGCCAACAGCAGGGCCCCACCTGCACAGACTAGGCCTAACAATGCCTGCATTCCCACCTGTATATCACCTGGGTGTTGCTTTGGGATCCTCAAGTTAGCGAGGCAGTGAAATAAATGTACTCTTTGCATTTCAGCCATAGTTTTATGGTTGTTCCAGCTGCCTGCCTGTGTCAACTAACACAACTCTTGTTACTAGCTCAGAAGAGTGAAATTCCAAGAGCAACTTTTCATCAGTTACTCAGGGCCACAGTCCTACATTGCCTCAGACCAGCACCCACTCCGAACCAAGCACTGTACACCTGCACAGTGTGGAACAGATACATATGATGAGGAGAATTACTCCAGCAGAAATGGAACTTTAGGGTCACTATGCAGTCCCTTAAAGGCTTGTGCTGACATAGCAGGTAACAACTTCTTGAGATCTGCAAGTGGTCAGAAAGTACCTCATAAGCCTCCACACATAACAGTAGATTATTTATTAGGAGCAACTATTTCTTATTGTACTGAGACAGTATCGGCCTTCCTGGTATGAACAAACTGGATGGAGTTTTCCCTGCAAGAACAAAATAAAGACTCTGAAATGCCAGCTTAAAATGAACTTAAAAAAAACAAACCAAAACCCACAAACATAAAACAACCCAGGACAGATTATTATGGTGCCTCAAATAAAACAGTGAAGCATAGTAAGCACAGGAGTAAGAGAATCCTGAGTTAAAAAGCTGTTGCTAAAGCAACATTACTGTTGCCTTAACAACAGATGGAAAGATCTTGACCACATATGCTGACTTTCACATGCTACTAGTCCACTATTCTCTGAACACAGAAGACACCTGTTCATTAGGAAACACTAACATGATAACTGATTCAGCAACCCAAAATATACATTTTGTATGTGGGTTTCTGGAGTTTGTTTTGTTTTGTTTTCTTTTTTTTAATTTTGGAGTCTTCATTTCTGGCAGTGACTTCCTGACTCACCTGTGCCAGAACTCACGCTTTGGCCACGTTGTCTTCCAGCCACGCTCCTTCCTAGCCAGGGCCATCTGCTCCAAGTTCCGAGGATTTCTGTTAGTGAAGTTTGGGGCAACAACCTCATTTTCACTTGTGTCCACTTCGGTGTCAGTTTTGAGACTGGCTGTATTTGATGCAGAACGAAGACCTTGGGAGAGAGAGCAGATAAAAAACCACCAAAGATTAAAAAAATATGTAGTGCAGACAGTAGAATGGATACAGTACAGAATGACACAGCTTATAGAAGTCAGCAGGGCAAAATCATCTTGATTTTATTTTTTAAGCGCTTAACAGATGGATGACAAGACCTCAATCTGTTTCCCCAATTTATGAGGCAAACTGCAAGTATACTAACAACGTTTCTAAACTCGTATATAAACTCACGCCTGACTAGGAGATCTCTAGGACTAAGGCTTTACAAAACACTGAAGGTGAAGTACGCAAAGAACCAGAGACAACGCTACCAAATAACAAGGTATAATAAACCCTTCATCCTTGGCACAGCAGCACCGCCAAGACCCCCGGCGGCCGGATCGCCCCGGGAGCACGGGGGCCGCGGAGCCGCCGCCGGGAAAGGCCAGCACGGCGAGCCCTGGGCTTACCCG
>WEIT01021728.1:116762-135246 GCA_013389985.1 Dryoscopus gambensis
CTGCGCGACCGGGATCCTCCTCCGCCTGCCTTGGGCCACCGCCGCGCCCCCGGGAGCCGCATTTGTCGCCTCCCTTGTTGGAGAGGGGCGAGGGTGGCGGGGCGGGCACTCCCTGGGCTGGGGGGCGGCCGCAGCAGCTGGGTCTGTCAAACACCTGCGGCTGCGCCCCGCGGGGAGGGGGGGCGGGACCCCCGCGGTTGCTGAGGCGAGTGTGAGGGCTGACCAATTACGGTGCTACTGTGAAGCTTTTTAAGCATTAAGAGGCTCCTCAGTACAAGAAAGACAAGGAGCTACTGGAAGGGGTCCAGGGAAGGGCCATAAAGATGATTTGGGGTCTGGAACATTTTTGTTGTGAGGACAGAGTGCGGTAGCTGGGCCTGTTTGCTCTAGGAAGGAGAAGACTGTGAGGGGATCTCTTCAGTACATACAAATATCTTCAAGGCGGGTGCCAAGTGAATGGTACCAGACTCTTTTCAGTGATACCCAGTGACAGGACACGGGGCAGTGGTCATAAACGAAAACACAAGAAGTTACATCTCAACGTGAGAAAGAACCTGTTTACGTTGTGAGGGTGGAACAGCACTGGAACAGGCTGACCAGGGAGGTCATGGAGTCTCCCTCTCTGGAGACATTCAGAACCCACCTGGATACATTCCTGCGTCACCTGCTCTAGGTGGTCTTGCTTTGGCAGAGGGGGGTGGTGTTGGACTGTGTAATCCCCAGAGGTCCCTTCCAACCCTAAGCATTTTGTGATTCTGTAAATTATATGTGTGTGTATATATATGTGCACAAACTTTCATGCTTTGGGAGCTGGGAGTCCATGCTGCGGTTTTCCCCATGGAATTCTTTTTTTCTCATCATTAAAATAACTCTAAGTTCTAGTATAACGAGTAAAGCCTCATAACAGGTATTATTTAATTGTTTTTGTTCATTGAGGTTTTAAAAGAAGTTCTTAAATCCTGTGTTTTATAAACATGGTAGGAAAAGGTGTGCGGGCTTCTACCAGAGTTACTAAAATGTGCTTTCCCCATTTCACAACTCTTTTAATTGAAACTGCCATAAAAGCCTAAAACATTGAGATTTCCTAAAAATTGTTTTAGTGCCTGTGACAGTGTTGTATGGAGTATGGTCTTATGTTGCTTGCTGTCAGGAGCAGAAATGCAGCAGGAGTGGTGTGTGGCAGCCACTGTTTCTGCAAAATCATGGAAGTGCTTTGTTAGGATAGTACAGTTGAGCTGTTCATAGTATAAATCACAAAATATAATCGTGTTAATTCCAGTCAGTTATGCAGGAATGTTGTTTACATTGATTCTTTTAATTGTAGAAAGTAGCACTTCACTGTGTTCTTGCAAGATACTTCTGATATGGGTAGGAGAGAGTTGATTTTTTTTTTTTTAGAGGAGAGCTGAGTGATAAGAAGCATCTCTCGATGCACAGTGCTTGAGAAGTTACTGTATTAAATTCAAAGAGTGAACATGTCAGCTCCAGCGTTGTTGTCTGTAGCATACAGATTCAGCCGTTCATTAACAGAAAACTTAAGGCAAATCACTGTGCCAGTTGCTGTAGCCAGCCTGGCGCTGCTAATGTTTCTGAGAAACATGGAGCACAATGCTAGCAGTCTGCAGCAGTAATATTTAAGCTTCTGGTAAGTCACTCCAGGTTCCCAAAAAGCTGTTGCGGGGCAGTAGTGAGTTGAAATTCATATGTGTGGAAAGAGCACTAAGTGTTTATCTGTAGATATTATCAACCTAACTTTTCCAGAATAACCTAGAGAATATTTTTAGCTGGTGTGTTTTTATTTTTTAGTGTGTAATTATATCGCGGCACATAGTAACAGGTGGCAGTAAGACAGTAACTTCTAATGCAGCGGCCCATAACTTCAGCCTTTGCTTTTGTGCTCTTGTCTGACAGCAAGAGGTGATTTTGTAAATGCTGATGTGCTGGGTGTAGAGGTTAGAGTAGCCTGCTCTGGTGCTGGAATTTTGTCAGGTCTAGAGATGCAAGGTTGACTACCTTTGGATGAAACATCAACCTTTGATTTCTTGTAGTCATGATTGTGATAGCAGTCATATGTTTATAACTGCTGTGTGCTGCAGCAGGAGTTACAAGCTAAGTCTTTGGGGAAATGCACATTTTTTGGTATTTGTGTGCTTTTGGTACTTTTTGGAGGACCACATGTAACGATTTGATGTAATGTGCGCACCACTTAATCAGTGTTAGTTGTAGTTGTGCAGGACATCTGAAAAGCACGTTTCTCTTTGTCAGAAACTTAACACTAGCTGAGATCTTCAAGACTGCTTCCAAACTCCAAAGGAGTTAAAAATTCTAAAAATCTTCAGGAAAATTACAGTGGGAGAGGTGGCAGCCTAAATACAGGGGTCACAAGCATTCCCTCTGTTATCTCAAGTTACTCTGAATGACTGAATTGGGCACTGGCAATTTGTATCAGTAGTTTCTTATGCTCGTATTTTATATTTAAGGTATGTTTTTGGTAGAACAGTCTCAAATAAGGAGCTGCATGCGGTAGTTCAAGTAAAATGCTTGAGTAACTTCTTGTGAGTGGGAGGAAAGGGGGTAGGACTGGAAGGGAACTCTTAGTTAGGGAAGCACTTACGTGCCTGTGTGTTACTAAGCCTAGCAACAGGAAGCTGCCATTCATTAGTGAGATGCTTCAACTGAATGTTTTCTTTCTGTGGGTTCTAATGTCAGTATTTATTATAGGAGGGGAGTGTGAGTGTTGGTGGTTTTGTTTGTCGTTAACTAGGACCTTGTTTGGTAGGGTGCTGTGCAGTTGTCAGTGGTGTCAGTTAGTGTAGGTTGAAAAGGCTCTACTTCATTGGAATGTATTTGTTTGTCTTACTGACCAACAGTTTTAGAATTTGGAAAAGTGAAATTAGTTCATTGAGTGTCATTCTGAAAATACTAAGGTAATCCATAAAAATCATTGAAAAAATCACTGAGAAAATAAAATATCTACTACTTAAGAGCATTGTTTCCTTGAAGCTAAGTGTTCCCAGCCAAGAAGTTGACGCATCCTCTCCCTGGTACATGGGCATTGTAGCAGCTTTACAAGCTTGTCAGCTTTTAAAATTATATGCAGCTTTTCCACTGGAAAGCGTATTGCAAAGATGCATGCCTCTAGCAAACCTTGCATTCATTATTACTTGAATGCCTGTAAGATTTATGAACTCAGTATATTTTACATAATCATAGTTGTAGAAAATACTGTGTATTGCTCTTTTGAGATAAGGAAGCATGTCCTGTAACTCAGGGCAGTGTGAATATTTAACCTAGCAAAATTCAGTCCTATTGTGCTCTGTATGCACAAGAAGAATTCAGTTTGATGGTCTGTCTAAGCCATTTATTTTGCATCTTTTCCTGAAAATATTTGCATGGGTTTTAAAATAACAATACTTCCTGTTTATTAGAATCTTAAGAGAATAAGTAGTTGCAAGAACATATTGTAACATTCACAAATGATTCTCTTTTATTCCAAAGACGGAGAGTAGTAGTATAAATCACTTTCCGCAGACCCTTATTATCCTTTACTTTGTAAAATACAATGTTGTGTAGATGTGGACACATGCTAAATGTCAGTTTGATACAAAGTTGGGTGGTTTTGATTAGTTGAATAGGAAGAATTGAATACCGATTGGCTTTTTAGACATAAATAGAAAGTTTTAGTTAACTTTTAGAAAAAGGGCATCCGACTATATCTAGATTACAGGAGCAAACTTACAGTGTTGTTTTGTACTCTGGTGCTGC
Organism: Dryoscopus gambensis; assembly: GCA_013389985.1. Classification (NCBI taxonomy): domain Eukaryota; kingdom Metazoa; phylum Chordata; class Aves; order Passeriformes; family Malaconotidae; genus Dryoscopus; species Dryoscopus gambensis. The sequence continues at coordinate 120,528 of WEIT01021728.1, forward strand.
ATTATGTGAAAACAATATTTTAGTGCTGTAATACTGCAAATTAAAAAAATTAAGGCTAGAAGTACAAGTTCCTGACTTGTTCAGTGTTCCATGTACACTAGAAACTACACTGAATAAAATTCATTTTTTTCCTCTCTCCTTTCAGAGTTCACAATGACGAATGAAGAACCTCTCCCAAAGAAGGTATGTGTAAAATTACTTGTGCCTTCACCCTTCCAGTTAATCATGACAGCTTGATAAGTTATGCTTTTCTTTTTGCTTCATAGGTTCGCCTTAGTGAAGCAGATTTTAAGGTTTTACCTAGAGATGAGCTTATTCTAAGGTAACGTAAAAAGTGGTTTTTTTCTTCTCAACATTTTAGTGAACTTTCAGTGGAAGAAATTTATTCTTCCATTGTCTTTTAGTATCCTTGTTCTGAAAAACTGTTTCATTATACATTTCTTCTGTAAAGTTCTTTCCTTGCATCAAGTATTTTTATTTGTAGTTTGGGAGGCAACACTTTTTCCCAACAGGCCAATATTTTTCCCAATAGTATTTTGTAAAACATGAGTAGGAGTGGTTTTTTTTTCTCTTACTCGTAACCATAGAAGATATGATTGCTTAGATTCCTTGCTGGATTACAAGTTATTTTGAACATCAGAAGAACGTCAGCCCTTTACTTCTCCAGTATGTTTTACACTTTCTCAGTCTGTGCAGTTGTCTTCTCAGCATGTTCAGATATTAAAGAAAAATGTTAAAATGATGTTTTCATCACCTAGAACCTTCAGAAGGAAGAGCCTGGCCATCTCTTTCACCTTTTAGAAAGCTTAAATGTCACCATGGAAACAGTTATAGGGAATCCTGTTGCGCAGACCACCTGCTTAAAGAAACCGTCCCAAGCCGTTTGTCTCTGTACGCCTGAACTTCCCGATATGTAAACCAGGAGCTATCCAAACTAGCCATCTGTGGGGCATCTGTTTATCTGCTGGAGTAGTCTGTGCATTTTGGTAAACATTACTTCTTGGCTTTTTGTGCACTAATCTATTAGCATTATTAGGATCTCAAGGTAAATTTTGCTGTTTCATAAAACAAGACAGTGTAGGAACATGGAGTTACATATGGAACACTTAATGTACATGGTGATAAGTGACTCTCCCTTCTGGGTAAGCTATCCTGCCAGCTACTTCAGGGGTGACAGTTTTTTCCAGGGAGTAAACACAGTCTGGCTCCATATGCTTAAACTGGTTTCTGTCTTCCTCTAAGTATCCAGTCTTTTGGGTAGTAAAGAAAATTTATTTAAACAGTAAGAAAAAAATGCTTCTTTGATAAGTGGTTTTGACCTTGCAGTCCTTTTTATAGAAATTTCTGTACTCAAGATTCTTTGGCAGTAGTAAACTCTTAAGTCTTCAAAGCTGTGCCCTTACTTCCTGTGATGAAATTCATGTGAAAGTACCAAAGTATAGGTTCTCTGCCACTTGCTTTCTGACTGGTAGTGTGGAAACACAAAAAGGCTGCCAGTTGTAATCAGTTTCTGTAACTCACAGTGATTAGTTGATACTGTAGAAGAGATGACTTTGCAACATATATTCAAGAGAGAATGTGATGGAATACGCCCAAGGAGGTAAAGGATGTCAGCAGCTCACCTGCGTTAACAGAGGCAGAAGGGAATTTGCTAATGACAGCTATGTTGCTATTGAATCATCTTAGTGTTTAGAAAAACTAACATGCTCTCAAAAAGGGCACTTGATGGATTTAAGGAGAATAACTGTTCAATATACCCAGAAATGGAAATTTAAATTCTGTTTTGGTCATGTCCATTTCATTAGTTTGCATTGATCAGTCTTTCAAACACTTTTTTTTTGTATGGGGGGGGGTGAATTACGGATTTCTATTAAGTTCACCTCTAATTGTGATTTCACATAAAACTAGCAGTTATTCCACTAACTGCTGGCTTCATTTGTAGGCTGGGATAAAATACTATTATTACATGTGTATTTTATTCAGTGTCATTTCTACTACTTTGAGACATAGGAAGACATGTGTTGACCTGTCTTGAGACTTGGAATGTGTTTTTCTGGTCCATGCTTTGGTGAGGCAAATGCTTTTTGAGATGGACATGTGTCATCACCTTTTGGTCTTGGAGGTAGTAAGTCACCATTGCTGTACAATTGCAGTGATGAAATACATATATAGAAAAGATATTTTTTGTCAGTTTCTGTGCCATGAGTCCCAATTTTACTGTTCTTTTTCATGAAGTACATGATCTAGTTTTGTTCATTGTAACTTCCCGTTGACTAAACATGAGCATGACCAACACAGAGCCTTTGGATCTGACCTTAAATTTCTGCTTGTCTCATGACTTGTTGCTGTGGTCTCATCTTAATCTTTCCCCTCTTTAATGCAGTAGTTACTTATTGACTGTAGGAGCTTCTGAGAAAAAGAAGAACCAGGAACTCAGTAGAAAAATACTCTGTGGATCATAGCTAAAAATCTGATCAGTGTTGCCCTGATCATTTAGCTGAGCAGTTAGCTGGTAAAACACTTAAGCACTGTGATATGCACAAGCATTTCTGAGGAAATACAGTGCTTTTACTGAACTTCAGTCAGCAGGAGCTTACAGCCAGTCCTTTTTGGAATGGCCTGGATGAAGTGTGCGTCTCAACTCCCAACTGCTTATCGTTTACCATGAACCCCAAAGCGCAGCATAAACAATGGGTGCTTCAAGAAAAATTATTTACCACTTCATAGCTTCAAATTACCTCTATAAAATCTGCTTAATATTTTTAGAGAATGAAGGGAATTAAGTTACTGACATAATGCTGCTCAGTTACCTTTCAGTTCTTGTGAGACTGTAAGTGATTCCTTGAATGCAGAACAGATTCAGGAGATTCCTCCCAGTAATGCTGTCTCTGTTCTTGAGTGCCTTTCCAAGTAGCACTTCAGTGAAGCTCTTAAGGTTATTAATTTTGCACCATCAGATTATGGACATAAACCACTATATTGAGTGGAAAGCAAACTGATGGGAGCAAAAAAGCTAGCTTTTAGCCTTTGTCATTGTTCCCCCACTCAGGTTCACTGACAAGCCTTAGTCTGCTGCAGGTGTACTGGAAGGCAGAATCTGGGGCAAGGAGGTCAAGGGTCTGGCTGTGTTCCTTCCCAAGATCTTGCCCATTCCCAGCCTGCTGGTGGTGGGGGGGAGTGTTGGAGAATGTGCCTTGATAAGTGAGCACTTCCTAGCAGCGGCTGAAACACTGGTGGGTTACCAACACCGTTCCAGCTACCAGTGCAAAGCACAGCATTGTGAGGGCTGCTGTAGGGAAAATTAACTCCATCTCAGCCAGACCCAATACAAGTTACTTGAACTGCAAGACTCTTCACCAGGTTTTTGACAAAATGCCCCATCTGAATTACGTTTTGTAGAAGAGTTGGTAGGCATATGACTTCAAATCCGTGACATGGCCTAGTGCCATCTAGGTTTTCTTTTCCAAAAGTTTAGTTCTTGCCCAAATACTAGCGGTTGTTGAGAGGTGACTTAGATGTATTATCTACAACATTCTTGGTGACCGTAGGCTACATGATTTGTTTGTGGGTGGTTATTTGGGGGCTTCTTTTCCTTTTTTTTCTGGTAGGGCTCTGTCACGTCTGCCTAACTTCTGTTTCAGGTCCTCATTTCACTTGCTCTGTATATTGCTCCTGTTATGGGAGTGTGGGGATATCGTGATTTTGGTAGAATTACTGGTTTTGGGCTGTGAGGTGTAACTTAAAAATCAAGTAGTCCTGTATATTTGAAGACCAACTGTTTTACTGCATGTGATTTTTTTTTTTAATGTAAAATTAGGTTATTTCTTTCTAGGTTTGCTGTTTAGTAGACCATTTCAGTTTTACTTTTGGGAGATTGAAATCTCCTGAACAAACATAGAATTTGTAATGGTCAAACGGTGAAACTTCTTAGAGCAGAGAGATTAGTTTAAGGGTTAAGAAGGAGTACTTCTGCTCTCTTTTACAGAGCTTGAGAGTTCATTCGTGCTGTTTTCATATTCCGGTGAAAAAATGTAAAATTTTTTGGTGCTTGAAGGAAGAGATTTCATGCTTCCTTTTCCCAGTGATGTGATCTTACATTCTGTTACAGATCTCTGATGCTTTTTAAACGCTTTAATGAGCTGTTTGAATTCACTAAATGGTCAAAATTACCTAGAGGTAGATTTTATAGTTTCAGTTTAGGTAGTGGTGTAGGTTAGAGAGTTAAAATAGAGTAGTTATGATGAGTCTGGCATAAAATACGTGTCAGGGAGAAAAGGTAATCGGGAGGAGGGAACAGACACCTTCTTCTGTAGTGGTAAGTTATTAGATGAATTTGCTCTATAATGTGCAGTTGTACCATCATGAGGAGCACACGTAGTTAGATGCAGAGTACTACTTAAAAATGCCAAACCACCATGCTGTTAACTTTTTTCATAAAGCATTTCATGCTAAACTTTATGGCAGACTTTATTGCTGCTGATTTGATGGTTTGTATGAAATGCAGTGCTGGTTTTAAGTGATGTTTTTTGACTGTGGATGAATTGCCTAAATAATATGCTTTCAGAGAGTTATTAAACTGTTTGGCTTATGGATGATGAATATAATCAAGAGAATGGTCTTAACCTGAATGAGCTGATACAACTGCCGAACCTAGACTGCCATTTCTAGTGTTACAATACAGTTTTGCTTGTCTTGGTCACTTGGTTGCATACTTAATGTTGTATTTGTATCACACTTTCTGTTACAGAATTGTTTGTTCTGCTATGAGAATAAGATGTATAAAGGGTACTTTATGAAGATAACAAAGTAATAAGTGTTTGATCCCAATGTTTGTCTAAATTACTGGTTTTTAAAATGTCAGTTTTAAGTGTCGTAATGCACAGATACTGTTTATTCTTCTGACATGAAAAGCAGATTTAACTATTTCCATGATTAAAAGCCCCTTTTTTAAAACTGGAATTGTCTTTTGTGCAATTGTATAATTCCCTCTTGACATTTTCTGATTATGGGATCAATGTGCACTCTGAAAGTTTAGGAATGAGATGCCTTGATTTAATAAACTCAGCTTCAGAAAATTCTTGTTTTTTCTTTTTCTGTCTGCAACAGGTGGAAACAGTATGAAGCATACGTGCAAGCTCTGGAGGGCAAGTACACAGACCTTAATTGTAAGTTAGCTGGGTTTCAAAATGGTGCAGGTTATCTGAATGTATAAAGCAGAGTGATCAAGTAATATCTGTGCTTTCTAAAAGTGCTAGAAATAAGAAATAATAATCTATTATATCAGTTACTTGTCAGGAAAAGAGCCCCTGGTTTTTCTAGTGTAAATTTTCAGCCGCTCCCAGCTTTCTTACAACTTCTTTTCCAGTTGCAAATTCATTACACCATCTAAAAAGTCTTATTTTTGCATCTATAGGGCACAGACTGCTGGGCAGGGAAAAGCTTCAAAGCATAACCCCATAAATAGGTGTACTTTCAGAACTTTACTGTTAAAAAAGGAAACTTTATCTACCAAAATACTCCAGGAATGTCTGTGCCTTTAGTAGTCTTACAGGATTGTAAGATGGGGAGGGGAAATAGTGTTTAGAAGTAAATGTCTAAAATGAGTCCCCAAGTAATATTTGATCTGATTAGGCAAATTTGATTATCATTTTTACTTGGTCATTAAAATTTGGTCTTTTGGAAGATAATATGGGAAAAACATCCTGCTCTGAGAAACTATGAATACATTCTTGGAGTGACTGAATAGCCAGTCCTAAGTCACTTTTAAAAGTTACGTTGGCAGCTAGAGATGGTACATTTTTCTGTCAGTCCAGATGGATATCTTCTCTTTTGCAGTTGTTAGATCTTTCTTCTACTGCTGTCTCATAATGTCTTGAGTTTTGGAGAGACTGAAATATAGCGAATGGAAGCAGGTGATTCCATTCACATCTCAAACTGTCTAAACATAGATAAGTTGTTTCAACATTCCTGATTTCTTGATTTTGGAAACAATACAGGCCATAGTAATCAGTGTTAATGAATTATCTACAAAGAATTATTTAGAAATCATTGTCCTGAAGCAATTTCTGATGTTCAGGTTATATTTGCAGCTGATTTTTCTCAAGGAATTAGGAAAAAAAAAGAAAATCTAAATAATTCAAATTTTTCATTGTTTTATACAGGACAAGTTAGAGTGAATGTATGTAGTTGGTATTCAGTTGCTTGCATGTGTTTTTGTTTGAGTAATTTGGAAATGTGCTGCCTTCTCTCATATTTCATATACAAGTTTTCATGAATGTTCATGGATCAGAAGTCTAGTTGCGACAGAAAGTTCTTGAATGTCTTACTGTTTGCTCACAGAATGTTGAGACCAGTTTGAGGATTCTCATAAACAGCACTGTTTTACAGACTGCAGATTCTGGTTTTTGCCAGAGTACAGACTTTTCTTCCTCCCTGACCTTGGCCTCAACTTTTCTTATACATAGCTGGGCAGTTCAACCTTCCCAAGTTTCAGACTGCAGGTTGTAGTAATAGTTGGTTAAGCTAGCAGTTTAAAAGTTATTTCCTATATAACATGGAAACATCTTCAAAATTTTAGAAAGTCTTAAAGAAGGACCAGGAATACGGATTTAAAGCCACCTGATGTCAAGCTTTTCTAATACTTGATGATATTTTGGGTTTTGATTATGCTAGTTATAAACATGACTGCAAAAAGCACAACTGTTTATGACTTCTGTTCAGGAATTTGGTCTTTAGATTCTTTTAGCTGTCTTCTAAAAGCTTTCTGTGAGAGGATACTATAAAACATGCTTTGTGTGTTGTTGCTTGTATTAGCCAATGATGTGACGGGGTTGAGAGAATCTGAAGAGAAGTTGAAACAGCAACAGCAAGAGTCTGCCCGAAGAGAAAATATTCTGGTGATGAGACTGGCAACTAAGGAACAGGAGATGCAAGAGTGTACTGTAAGTATCTAGAAAGGATGAGTGTGATAGTCCTGTAGCAGGAATATCAGCTTTTGAGCCAGTACCTATGTGCTATGTATCTAGAGCATCACATTTGCTGTGTTTAAAGAAATGGCAGGGTACTTTAGCTTTCACTGAATTAGTAAAGATCACTTCTTACAGTTTGGGGTTTTTTTAATATTAGTTATTTCTGTTGATTTTCAGCAGCATTTGTGATTGGAAGGGCTTTTACTTCAAACCAAGCTAATTCTTGCATGTGCCACGCTTACTCTCCTCTAGCATTTATCCACTGCGCATATCTACAAAAACATTACTTCTGAGTATCATTAGAGTCAGGAGCAAATTAAAATGTAAGGATATGATTGAGTTTATTTGGTTTCATTTAGAAGGTTTTAGGCTGGTATTTACATTGCCTTGAGTAACAAGGTATTTGTAAGCCTCTGTTTGGCTGCATAGGTGAAGTTGCTACTGACTCCTTCAAAGTTCTTTTGAAATTTGGCAGATCTGCCTAATTTCTAATGTTCTAAATATGTTTTTTTGTTGATCTTTGTTTCTCTCTGCTTTATTTCTGGCCATATCTGTGACTTTTTCATCTGTGACTTTTTCATCTGTGTTTAGTCTTGGTTTCTTGAAACGATCTCATTTTTGATTACCTTAACATAATTTTAATTCTGCTTGAATCTGGCAGTTTCTGAGACTATTGTAAAAAGCTTAATTGCTAGTTTCCGTAATACTCTTCAGAGTTTCTCTTAAGAAAAGTACAAGCTCTGTGCGAAACTAATAACTAGTATTGTAGCTTTCCTTTTCTTTTTTAAGTCTTCCTTTCTTTTTTGCCTGAAGGTTTTCAGAGCTGTCAGGTGTAGTAGTGTGAGTGAACTCTGCACACAGTACTTCCATTGCTCTTAAGACCATAAGATCACTTTAGTTCACAATAAGTAGTGTTATAAACAGGAATTAAAAAAAGAGGGGATTAAGCGTACTTTGCAGTGGCAAAAAACAAAGCCCAGAATCACTGAGGTCGGAAGAGACTTGCGGTTTGTTTAGTCCAGCCTGCCTGTTCACAACAGGGTTACTTGGACCAGGCTACTCAGGACTGTGCGCTACTGACTTTTAAGCATCTCCTAAAATGGAGTCTCCAGAACTCTTTGGTAACCTGTGCCAGTGCTGAACCACTGACACAGCAGAATGTGTTTTCTTACATTTAAGTGGAACTTCTGTGTTTCAGTTTGTGCCCATCACCTGTGCTTTCAAGTGGGCACCACTGGCTTTGCCTCCTTTACTCCCTGACAGGTATTTATGCACACTGGTAACATCCCCCAAGCCTTCTTTTCTCCAGGTTGAGCAGCCTGAAGACTCTCAGCCTCTGCTTGTGTTTCACATGCTCCAGCCCCTTAATCATCTTCATGGCCCTCCATTGGCCTCACCCTGCTGTGTCTGCGTCTCTCTTCTGGGGAGTCCAGATCTGGACCCAGTACCCCAGATGCCTCACGAGTGCCAAGTGGAGAGGAAGGATCACCTCCCTGAGCATCTAGCTAAACCAATAAATACTAAATAAATAAACAAAAAGAAGTGTAAGTTTTCCACCAAAACCAGATGTGTGTACTATATTTACCTTTCTTCCACCCTTGAAGTTATAAACTTCAAGTATTTAATGCCTTGAGTTTGACAATATCATGAAGACGATAGGGGTTTTTGACTGCACTTTGTTAAATGTTTGTAGCTGCATAATCTTTCCAGAACATCTGTGTAGAACTTATGAAGAGCTTTTATTTTCAGCATACTTTAAAAAAGGAAAAAAAGGTGGGTAACAACCTACCAGAAAGAAACAAAGAACAGACACATGCCCGCCCACTCAGGTGGCTTATATTTTTCTTGCGCTTGACTCAAGAATAACACCAAGGATGTAATCTCCGTAGTATATCGAGGTAGGAAGATACATCCTTGAAGAGGAGGTGTAAAAGCTATAACGGAGACATTGTCACCTTTAGGTATTTTCAGGTTGAAAAAGGCACATAGTTTCAAGAAGGTGTGAAGGCTACTTGGCTTCATATTACTAGAGAGTATTTTTTCTGCTACTAACAGTAGGAAAATATGTTAGATAAGATGCAAAGCTAAGCTATAGGTTGCTAAATCATTTAATAAACAAAAACTATTCACCATGTGATGTTGTTTAGCATGCCTAATTTTAATCCATAAAATAATTTTTCGTATTTTATTACGGTTAACAATTTTTCATAATCCATACTTACATGTAAAATACACCAGTAACATTTATATGTAAACCTTCAGTGTTTCCTGTCACATTTTAATTAGAAAGACTGAGCATCTATGGTGTTTAGTTTCATGAAAACTAGAGATGTGTTTTTGGGACATTTTATTCTTACAAACCTACTGCTTTCAAATTTAAATGGTTAAAAACTTAATACCATACCATATTCAATTGCTAGTAGTTGGCAAAGACTGAGTTTTCTGATCACTTGTGTAGAACACCTTGCTTGTTAAAATACACTAGCTCTGTTTTAAAATAAGATGTGATGAACTCTATCTTGGTGGTTTAATTTTCACCCTTTTTAAAAATAGTAGCTTTTTTGTTGTGTTTTCAGCTTATGAAAGTCACCAGTTGTCCTCCTGAAAGTGTAGGTATGCATGTTGGAGTAGCAGTAGCAGAATTGTTGCCCTTATTCTGTGTCAGTGCTGTTTTTGAACAAGATGGGGGTGGAGTGCATAGCTCCATTCTCTATTGTGCTCTGTGCTGAGTCTAGCAGGAGAATATATGGATTTCTTCAGAGCCAGCAACTCAGTAAAAGTCTGTGACAGATGCTGCAAAGTTACTCCATAGTTTTAGGGTGACTAAGGGCTACCTTGAAGTTCAGGCATTTAACATCTTGTGTGCCCTGTTGTCAGCAGCAGCCTTGAACTACCTTCCTCCCCCAGGAACAACCCCCTAAAAGAGGTTGCTATCTTAGGGAAGTGTGTGTAAGGTATTGGCTGTGGTTTCTACATAAAGCTTTATTTCTGGCAGAGGTGGTGATAAAGTTAATACTACTTCAGGGAAAGGCCTTAACACCCCCTCCCAGGCTACTGCACAGTTACTGTAAGTCAATAAGTGGATAGGCATTTGGAAATACTTGATGCTCAAATATGGTTTTTTTGGAACAGGTAACAATGAGTGGAACTTTCTGTGGGTGCAGTTGGACTGTAGCACTAGACAGTCATTACTCTTGTGGTTTAGGTTACTGCTCTGTTGTGTTTTTTCTCTTCTGAGTTGTGCATTTTATTCCTTCCTACTCCTTTATAAGAAAGATATACAGTTGTTCTTACTTGGATTGCTTATGTTTTCTCTCAGACACCTGTGATCTGTTTTGTAAATTCTTCATGTTTGGAGAGTCTGTTCTTTGTAGCTATCTTTGGATGATTTCAGCTGAAAGCATGCAGCTGTTTCCAAGAATGTTAGAACTAGGGGGACTGAAAATGTTATTGTCTGTCTTTAACAAAAAGAGATAAAAATCCACACAAATAAAACTTTACACAGCCTGTTATCCTTAAGTAGACTGCTTTCAGTGCTGTCCTGCCTTGGGTTGGAACAGAGAGAAAGCTGATACCAAGGTTTTTATTCTGTTCATGAACATTGCCCCTACTTGTCAATCTGATAGGCTTTTGAAAAATAGCAGCTAGTGTGTGCTTTCATGTTTGCGAATATGAACAGTCAGTAGGCGCTTCAGGTGTTACAGTGGGCATTCCCTGGGGCCTGGCATTGGACATGATTATCCTGTATGTTCAGCTGTACCCTGAAGTTGGTCCTGATTGCAGGCAAACTCTCCTGCTCCCTAACCCTTACCACCTTGAAGATCAGTGCGAGGTGACTCACCAGAAAGTGGTTAGAGGGAGCAAGAATGTGAGGTTTGGACTGGCTAAGCAGGAAGACAAATAGAGTTAGGAAATAGGCAGAAGATGTTTGGGCTTACTTTGGGAGCAGGTCATATTGGGAAGAGGTTGCTGGGTCTTCTTGGATGAAAAGCCTGGCAGATGAAAACTCTGGAGTTAGAGCTGGAGAAAGTGCTTGTGAAGGGATTGAGAAAATTTGAGCTGGAAAAAGTGGAGGGAAATAATGGTGTTTTAAGNTGAGGAAGGGTCATTAAGCTTAAGGAAGTTTTTTCTACATGACTGCTTTAGGAATGATGGTTGGGCTGAAGTCCTGTGCAGGTGCCATCTGCTGGTCTCAGGAGTTCGAGCGGAAGAAATCCCAGTGAGATTGTCAAATAACTGGCATTGCACAGCATTGGCTGGGTCCTCTGGAGTGTTTGTGTTTCTGGCGTGACTGAGGAGCAGTGGCAGCAATTCTATGTGCAAGTGATCCAAGGAATCTCATAGAGTTTTTAGATGTACTGTGGAAGAGGGAGGAATCTGGGCCTTGGTAAGACAAGGAGCATGGCCTTTCCCCCCACCCCCCACAGTTAGTGATGCCTGGATTGGGAACAGTGTTGCTGTATTGTGATTATATTTCTGAAATACATTGCCAGTGAAGTTAACCGTTTCACTGTCTACTAGCTCTAGCCATCACAACGAATTGACAGGTTGTTGAAATACTTCAGTAGCAGAAGAATCAAAAAGTTGAGTGGATAGAAAATACGCATCAATAACAATGAATAAAACTGATCTTTATTCAGTGAGCTATATATTGTACATTCAGTAAGGCAGAGGACCCATGGGGTAAAATACCATCCTATAAATGTTAGCATAACCTTAATCTCAACTTCCTGTTTCTAGGGAATGTTTGTATGTGGGTTCTTGAGTGCTTTATTTCTTGAAAATATTTATATGCAGTGCTTTATTCCCTTTATATTTACTTCTGGATACATAAAAGTTTTTTTTATTTAAAATTTAAAGTATGATGATTTCAGGTTTTTTAAGTAGCTTGGTATTTTTATTTCCATAATATCAAATTAATGTGTCAAAGGAAATATTTCATTTCTTCCGGTACCTTTGAAACCACTTACGTGAAATAAAATCCAGAAATTTTTGCTACTTAACAATATATAAATTAAAACACATTTTACCCAATGTAGAAGTAACTGTAGTTGCTACTGCACACTGAATGTACATAGGGCTTCTGTGCTTCACCACTGTCATGTAAAGACCCCGTAACAGAGTAACTGCATGTACAGGAACATAGTTAAGCTGTCAGTGCTTCTGGCTGTGCTGTGTGGCCCAAGTAAAAGCAGAGAGGCTGCTTCCCTTTAGGGTTTGTCAGTGAAACTCTGTTGCTCTCAAGTCTGGTTGCAAGACTGTCTGCCCGGGAAGCAAACCATCTGACTTTCAATTAATGTCTTTCAATGTCATGTAATTCTGTTCACCTCTTGCTGATGAAAAATGGTGTGTGTGATACAGGGAGCATAATAAATTAAATTCAAGAATTAACACATTCTGTGCAGGCTGATGAGATATTGGTGATTAGCAGGGTTCTAAACATGTACTTTTAGTACAATTTAAGATATGTCTGTTGTGATGAGATTAAAATTTAAGAAACCTAAAGTTAATAGTATTTATATACATTCAAATTTTGACTGATAAGTACTGTGTTTAAAAGAAAACCTCTCAGTTATTGCTTCCGAAATTTTGACTGCTGCAAGTGTCTGGGTTCTAAATATATAAAATTGTAACTCCATTGGCTTGTGGTTATCGCAAGAGAATAAAATCCAACCAAAATCTGTTTTAATTGCTGTCAATATTTCTAAATTTTTTTGTTTAAAAATACACAATCTTGCATTATAAGTGACTATTGCAGTTGCAGAAAATGTTTAGAAGTTTCTAAAAACCTTTTTATTATTTGCTTGTAAATATTTCTTTTCAATTTTAGCTGTAATGTTCCTTAATAAGTTACACTGAACTTACGTAGGAATTAACTGTCTGTTTTAAGCAGATAATTCTTTCCATACGCTTTTTGTTCCCCAAGAGTGCAGGCAGGTACAAAAGAAAGGGAGTATTCTAATGCTCCAGGTACTGCTCTGACAAATGTAAATTGACATGTAGAAAATAGTCTGGGGTCTGGAGGGGAGTCTGCCGTGAAAGGTTAAGCATGGCAGGTGGTAGGATGGGGGCATGGGTGAGCAGGCACACGGACAGGGGTGCAAGGTGTTCACAAGTGATTTTTGTCCTGTGGTTTTTGGGTTACAGTGTGAAAGAAGGCAAGCTATCTTGATGTTAACTTTGGAGTAACTGTTCTTATTTGTATCGAAATGACTTTAAATTTTTCTTTAATACTGTATGAATAACAGTCTTTTTTTCTTATTTTATGCAGAATCAGATTCAGTACCTCAAGCAAGTCCAGCAGCCTAGTGTTGCCCAACTGCGATCAACAATGGTGGATCCAGCCATCAACTTGTTTTTCCTAAAAATGAAAGGTGAACTGGAACAGACTAAAGACAAACTGGAACAAGCCCAAAATGAACTGAGTGCCTGGAAATTTACGCCTGATAGGTAAACAAAACAAATACTCCCCAGTCAAGACTTCCCTGACAGTCCCACTACGAGAATGCTATGGTGGGACAGCCAAGTACTCGTTTCCACACCAAGACTCAGACGTTTTGAGGCAAAAGCCACATTTTTATACTGTCCAGCTTGTAATGCTTAATGTAAAACTTACCAGATGAACCTTGTGTTTCAGCTTTTTTCTCTCCCTTTGCTTCAGAGGCCTGACAGCGTCGGACTATTCTGAAGAAATGGCCATCTTCGAAAAAAAATCTTTTCTAGAACATGTAGACATTTGCAAAATTGTTCTATTTGAAGAAAATAGAGGGAGAAACAGAAGTCTTAAGTCTGTGGCACACTGTGTCTACAGACAGTTTGGAGGAGAGAGAACCTAGAGATTATAAATCATGAATTGAACATGTAAAATTCCCGTAAAATGTAGAAGTGGAATATGCTTCGCTCTTAACCTTGAGCCTAGTGACTTAGAGACACTGTAAGTCAGTTTTGCCAATAAAACTGTGGACTTCCTGCTTGTTCACTGAACTGCTGGGTCAAAACTCGATGAGGTGAATTTTGCATTAAAGAGTTTACTTGCTAACCAGTTTTGAATAGCCACGAGAGTGCTATTTGATATCACAACAGTGGTAGTGTACACGTTTGACTGTTTAGCCTTTGGGCTCTCTAGCACTTGATGCAGCCTTAAGTCACTGTTGCTAAATAATGAACTGTTTTCTGGATGGTTGGTAATACAGTGGACGCCTCAAAATTAGGACTGTACGAAAATGTCCGTTCCATCTAAACGCAGGTTTAAAATTGTTTGAAGCAGTATATATTTGATCACAACTAGCTTGTATAAGAAAAACTGGTTGTGATAAGAATTTCACTGCGTGTTTTCATGCAGAAGTGAGAATTTTTCAATCTTCATACTAAGAACTGATCTCAAATGCTCAATACAGAAGACACTTGATGGCATCTGTCTTCAGTGTTGGTGGGGTGTTTTTATTCCGTTGTACGCCTGGGTTTTTTTGTATTGTTCTTCTCTATAAAATGTGCCTTGAAATAGTTGTAATATATAGTTCAAGGAACACTTCTGGTTATACTGTTGTATTGTGAAACTCCTGGGATGAACGAGAATTGAACAGGTTGTCATTTCTGCATTGTCTCGTTCGCTGAAAACAAAGTCAGTATTTTAACAAACCAAAAAAACCTTAAATGCATGCATTTTCGTTGGTGGAATCAGTGAAGGAGTTTTTGCTACTCTATTGATGCCTCTGTTCTGTTGTCCCAAGTTACTTGTAAGAGTAGCAATC
>WEIT01021728.1:145171-197872 GCA_013389985.1 Dryoscopus gambensis
CGGGGCTGCTGCCGGTCTTTCTTGAGCGCTCCCGGGTCCTGCCCGCGCCCTCCGCCGAGGGGCTCTGGTGGTCTGACACGGTGCTGCCAGACCCATTCGTATTTGCTGGCCGGGGTCGTTACACTCAGCCGCTCTTCAGAGTCCCCAGGGCTTTGCTCGCGGTGTGTCCCTGGCTTGTGTCAAGGTCACCAGCGATACAGCGGAGGGCCTCAGGAGCCGACCGTCCTGCCGGCCCGGCGATTCTCCTCTCGTCGTGGCCCTTGTGCCGCGTGACGAGCGCGAGGTGCTAAAATGGGGAAGGGTAACGCAGCCTGTGCGGTGTCTGTGCCGGGCATCGCGGCCGTGACGCCCCGTGTGGTTTCCCGGTACCCGCTGTGGGTACCCGGTGACTGTGCAGGTTTTTTAGCCTTTTTATTTCCCGGTACAGGGACCTTGGGGATAGCGAGGGAAGGACACTTCGGCGACATCTTTGCTTCTATTTTTAACCAATAAAGATTAGGTGAAGCTTTGAATGTCATCAGGTTACTACTGGCTTTTCGCTGCTATCCCTGCTTTTCCCTCATCTGCGTGCTTGGGAGGGTGGATGAGTCTTTGCGGTGGCCTGGGGGCTCGGTTTGAGAAGCAGCAGCTTCCCGCTGCAAAGCCCTGTATATGTGACATTTATGTGAATTCATCTTTGCAGTTAAGGTGCAAAGTATGCTTGCTTTGAGCTCTTGAGAAATGGAAATTTGATTTCTTTGGCTAAGGTATCACCCCAGGTACTTAAAACAGCTGATCATAACAGCAGTGGTTTCAGTCTATTTCACTGGCAAAGCCCAAGTTTTACTGAATAAGACTACTTCTGGGGTTTTTTTCTCTTTTAGAAGCAGTGCTAAGTTGGTAGCACCATTGGGGTGCTTGATTTCTAGGCAGAAGCACACTCTTCCTGACTTGCCATATGACTATGCTGCTCTGGAACCTCATATTAATGCAGAGATCATGCAGCTGCACCACAGCAAGCATCACGCTGCCTACGTGAACAACCTGAATGTTGCTGAGGAGAAATACAAAGAGGCGCTGGCAAAAGGTTTGTATCCCCACAGTCAACAGGTGAGATGGACGCTTATCGGCATAGACAATACAGGAGAACAAAATAAAAAAGGAAATATTTTCTTTTAAAAAGTTTTGGGTTATGTTATTGCAGTATTGTTAGGGGAAAAATCTTTCATTGTGGCTTCAGTGGTGCTGATAATTGGAAATAAGATGTACGTAAAAAGCATGAATTCTGTTCACTGTAGTGCTGTAAAACTAGAAGAAGATATATTGATTGTTGTGGGTTTAGTCCATATTACATTAGTGACTTGAACCAAAGACTGAGTCAGTAGGAAATTGCGGTCATTTTGCTGAACAAGTACCTTACAAGAAAAGGTTAGTAGCAAAGTTAGATAAAGTGAAATTTGTGTGCCGTGATAGTTTTCACATTAGATCTTCTGCTTAGTCTTGGTAAATAATCTCTTTTGCCTACAAGTGGAGATAAGACAAATATGCAGTTAATGTAGACAGCACGCAGTGGAGAGACCTGAATTTGGATGTCAGTTGTGTCACTGGGTCAGATTAAGGGGTCGGGGAGATCACAAGCCCATGTGGGATGCTAAAATATGCAGCAAGCCATCATGGAATTTTTTGTTACAATCTCAAAATTTGCGATACTCTGCCTCCTGCGAAACTTCGCAGTTGTAGCAGAGCTGCACTAAAACACGAGATGCGTTTTTTCTAAACTTTGAGTCTTTCGGTTGGACTGATGAAAGTGTGTGAAATAACATGTATACCTTTTTAAGAAGGTGGAATATTTTCTGGGGTTTTTTTGTTGTCATGTTGATCTTCCTAAAAGGTATCATTTTACCTCAAAGAAATGAATACTGTATAGACACTTCTCTCTGCTTCCCAGGTGGCTTCACAGTGGAATTTATCTGCTTGGGGTTGGGTGAAAGTGGGAATTGCCAATAGCTGAGTAAATCTGAACCATGTATCCCTTGACAATTAATTGCCAGTGTATTTGAATAGAGAATGGGGATTTTCAAGTACATGAGTAAGCCTAAAAATAACTTGTGTGGTCTGAATTAATGAAATAATAAGATTCGATTAAGAATCTGGTGATCAAGACCGACTGCTGCCTTGCCCTGCCAGTGGCAGTTCCAGGAAAGGTGTATTCTGGAGATGTAATCAATGCAAACACAATTGTGGAGGGAACCCAAACTGCAAGAAGACAGTGTGGCTGCTGCTGCTGCTGTAACTGATGCTGTTTAGTGACCAAGGCTTCAGCCACTAGTGAAGGCAGAATTTTTTATTATCAGAAACATCTGGACTGTTATGGATCCTTTGAGTTATTTTTTAAAAATCATAGCTTTTGATAGCATCTCATCACTTGCTGTTGAAATGTTTTACCTAGAGGTAGAGATTAATTTTTCCTTAAGGATTCTGTAGAGATTATTTTCCTAATGGGTTATGTATTGGTTGTGGTCATGCACACCAAAGCAGATAAATAGTTACTCAGATATTCATGATTGTGTGTCTGGTTTGTTTGGTTTTTTCCTAATTGGTACCCCGGTATATTGTGTGCGGTATTTTGACTCTAATTAGAAGAAGTTCTAAGACCAGGGCAGAGTCGGAACTGCCACCTCATTCTGTCAGTATTTGTCGTTATTTTTTCATACTGAAAACTGAGCACGGGCAAAAATCTTTCTGGGCTGTGTGTCAGTGTTGGGTTACATAACATCAGATCACTATCTCTTTTCCAGACAGTAGAACCTTGTCAATGTCTCATGTTCAGCAATAGAAAGTAAAGTATGCTCTTCAGATTTTCTTTAATGTGTTCTTCACCTATCTGTATCTGCGTAGAAAACTCAAATAAAAGCCTTCCTGTTGGCTTATGTTGTCAGTTCATTTGAAAATGAGTGTGCACTTCTGTGACAGCGCAGGACTTTTATTTCAACATAAACTGTTCCTCACTACTGACCCATCAAAATGTGTCAGATTTGCTAGTTGAAGGACATTAACTTGAAACTTATTTTCAGTGAAAACTTGTTCCTACCATAGTTTCCCCTGCTCTTCTTTGACCATGATGAGACTTATGATTGTACTCTTACAAGGAACCGAATGACTTAGATTGAGAAACTGAGCTGACTACTCTCTTGAGCACCTCTGAGCTTCTTGTCTTGGTTTACAGAATTGTCCATGGACCCTATACCAATAAATTCCAATATACTTTTGCTGTAACTTAAGGGCAAGTTACCCCTTTTCAGTTGTTTTGTTTTTTCCCCCAATGCAAAATTCAGCAACACAAAGACTAGTTTTTTAAGGACGATGGTCAAATGCCATCTCTGGTTCCTAGTGGTCCTGAGGACTGGGTTCTTCTAAAGGATGGTGGAATAGAGTGATGAGCACATTAAAGACATTTTAAGTTATTTTTTGATTTCTGGCTTGCTGTATGTTGTATGCTCTGGATGAACTTCCAGATGCTATTAAGGCATGCAAAATTCAGGGAAAATGTCCCGAAGATGCCATCTGAATGGCTATGAGACACTTCTCATCCTTAACCTGATATCAAAATCAAGCAAATAATTTTTTTACAAACTGCATTGGATGCTTTGTTTCAATGCTTTACCCATCTGTGAAGGTTGTGAGGAAATGCTGAGAACATGGAATCCTGAATTAAAACCTTAGTAACAGATGTGCTGCTGCTTTGAGTTGTGCTGCTGCTTTGAGTTGTGCTACTGCTTTGAGGCTTGTCTTCGTGTCTGTGTTGTTGAGGTGACTTGGAAGATTTCAACCACTCAATTCTGAGAGTCTGCCCCCACTGATTCCTTACTAAAGAATGTATTGGAGTGGTGGGAAAAGCTTTAAAAACCTTTGAAGTGCTTCAGTGCTTTTAAAAGCCAAAAAAATAGTGAAAACTCTTGTATTGAAGTGGTGCAACACTATTCAGAAACACAAGGCACCAGTGAATTCTTCAAGGAACACAGCATTTTGTGGAGGGAGAGGAAGTACAGAGCTGTTCAATCTTGATTTCAGATGCAGGATTCTGTCATGTGTGGTAAAATGATTTGGGTCACTTTTCTGCAAGTATCTCCCTCCAAAAAGCCCAAATGAAATAAAAGATAGGAAGGAGAAGAACATTTTGTTTGTGTATGTGCTCTCTGTACTCATTGACTTTTCTCAAGCACAAGCTGTTTGCCCTGTAAATTGTTTTAAGATGTTTAAAAATTCTTAGTTTGCAAATCGGTGAGTTAATGGGTGAGTAGTGTTCTTGCCTTGTAGTGTTGATACTGAAGAATTTACAAGTGCTGGGTCCTCAAAGAGTTCTGGCTGTGCTCGTTGCTTTATTTTGCTGTAGAACGGCACTAGATCTTACGTATGCAGTATGGGCTGCTCGATAGTTGCAATATTGCAGATCGCTTATTACAGTATAAGAAGAGGTCAGAGATAATAAATCTTTAATATAGTTTGTGACTGTCTAAAATATGGATAAACCTTATGTTTATGTTTGTACATGAGTACAAACCTTATGTATTCCATTGGTAAGTTATATGCTTGTAGAAAGAATTTGGAGATCAGTGGAGGCCTAGTAGAAACTTACTGCCTTTTGTGGTGACAATGTTTTTATGTATTCTTATCTTCTGCATCCTTAGGTGATGTTACAACTCAGGTGTCGCTTCAGCCTGCATTGAAGTTCAATGGTGGGGGTCATATCAATCACACCATCTTCTGGACAAACCTTTCTCCTAATGGAGGAGGGGAGCCTAAAGGTTAGTGTGTGTTACAAGGGTTTATTGCATCAGTTTTAATTAACAGATAGAATTGATGATCTTTTCTCTCTTTGAAAAAGTCTGAAGGATCTTTATTTTTCAAAGTTAATTCACCTTTCTGTGTGACAGTTACCAAAATTCTGACATGTTTGGGGGAGGGGGTTTGAATTAAGCCAAGAATATAAAAAGCTAGTCCTGTACAAAGTATTTTTAATTTCTAGAGCTGATTATGTATACACTGCAAAATGCCTGGCTATTGCTGTATATGTCCTTTCCACCTTTATAAGAGAAAATAGTTGTACAAAGCCATGCTAATTAAATTGCCATATGTATTCAGTTCACAGAAAGGGAAGAAATGTGCTGCAGACCCACCCAGCCTAGTGGCTGGAGTTATGCTCCAGTTTGGATAGGGATAGTTTAGCAGTTAAAGCCTCAAGGAAGGAATCCCCTTGGGGAGGATAGAGTACTGATTACCTACAAGTGACCTGCAATTAAAGGTAAAGGCCCTATAGTACAGATCTCACAAAAGCTGTTGTGATAAACTTCAGAGGTTTTCTTTGAGATTTATATCCCTGTGGTCTTTTGTGCTTTTTTTCTGTTAAAGGAGAACTGATGGAAGCCATCAAGCGTGACTTTGGTTCCTTTGCAAACTTCAAGGAGAAGCTGACAGCTGTATCAGTTGGTGTTCAAGGATCAGGCTGGGGGTGGCTTGGCTATAACAAGGAGCAGGGACGCCTACAGATAGCAGCTTGTGCAAATCAAGACCCTTTGCAAGGAACGACAGGTCAGGTTTTTTCCTTCCCATGTGCTTCTCTAGATTTGATAGGCAAGTGTATGAGATCTGAAAAGTGGTTTGTGGACAATGCAGAGAAGGAATTGATGGATAAATAGATCTGGAAAACCAAGTGTTTCTTCTAGCAGAAGTGAAAATGCAGTTTTTAGAGCAGCATTTGTAAAAACAGGACTTAAAAACTGTAAAGAGCAGTAGGATTAAGCGTCTTTCCTAGTCCGAGGGAAAATAGGTGGGGCCGTATTGTGAAAGTGCTTTTTCCTTGGCCAGTATTTTAGCTTCGGCTTCCTTGGATTTTTGAATAACTGGAGTAATGTGCACATATCAAGCAAGATTAAATTAAGCCTCTTGCCTTCAGATATTTTTTTTTCTCTGGCAGAGGAGCTATTCACAGCACTATCAGTGGAGGCCAGACAACAGGAGAGGGGAAGATGAATATAACTTGTGTTCCTATGGCTGGGTTTAAAATGGAGCCTTATAAATTGCTTCCTTTATATTGACAAAGAGTAATGAGCGTCAACCAGTTAGTCTAGGATGTGGTTAAATGTTACAGCTGAGCAAGCAGTACTGGCAGTGATCTCTATCCAAGATAGTCTTACTTCCTTAGAGAGACGTGGAAGTGGTAATGGCAGGCTGGACATCCTTTACAGAGAGAAGAGGTCATGGCCAGTGAGAATCTGCCTGCAATGTCAGTTTGCCCAAATTATTTTGCAGGTATCTTTTTAAAAAGTTCTGCAGAATTAATAGAGAATGGCAAGGAATTTCATGTATTTTCAGCAGTCTGTGTATTACTTATCAGTTGGGGGAAAAGAAATTACAGATTTAGTATAGGGACATAGAGCATAATGGGGGTAAATTTCACTCTCCCTCCTGTGAAAATTTACCATTAAAAATTCAGTGACAAGGGTATTTTAGCACAAAAGCAAGAAGGTTATTAGGCACTTAATGAATAGCCTGTAATTAAAGTATTGGAAGCAAGCTGGCATAGCACGAAACCTTTATAATGTAATTTTTCATGAAAGTGCTTGCATAACTGTGCAAAAGATACAAACCTTTCAAAAATGACTTCATCTAGTTTCGGTCTTCACAGCAGTTCCAGAGTATTTATAGATGTGTTTACCCAGATCACCTCTATGAGTTTATGCAGTGTGTGTGTGTGTGTGTGTGTGTGCGTGAGCAGAGTTTTGTTAAATATTGCAATAAGGACCCGTGTGTTGCAGAGCTCTTTGTCGTCCTGTAGATTAAGACTCAGAATTAAGACTTGGGGATGCAATATAAAACTTTACATGTAAGGTTTGTGTTTTCATACATTTACAAAATTTATCTTTTTTCACAGGTCTCATTCCTTTGCTAGGCATTGACGTATGGGAACATGCTTATTATCTCCAGTATAAAAATGTTCGACCAGATTATTTGAAAGCCATCTGGAATGTGATCAACTGGGAGAATGTATCTTCAAGATATGCAACTTGGAAAAAGTAGAGTGGAATTCTTGCACAGACTACTAAAGTGTCACCAGTTCTACTCTGATACCACTCTTGTAGTAGTGCCTGTGGCTTACAAATGAATTGTTCTACTGCAGAAAGCACGTCACTCATCCAACAAAAGCATTTCATAATCAAGCAAAGTGTCTGCTTGTTTAATTCTGTGACAGGTATTTACTTAGAGTTCTGAAGCTTTAAACTGTTGTGCAACAAAGGGAGACACTTTAATCTGTTCCATTGCATATAGAAACATAGGTCACCTTGCTGAAGCTTAGTGAGATAATGGATTTCCTTGTTGCACTAAAATACCTAAGTGGAAATATGTGCTACTGTTGCTATAAACAAATAAAACTCAAACGAAGAATCTTCTATAACTGTCTAAAAGAGACTCATTTTTAGTAATACCTGGCCCAGTTACTTGATTTTAAAACAACTGGAAAAGAAAAATGCCTTTTGTAATTTGTTGTATTACAGGCTGCGGAGCTTTCATAAAGGTTGACAAGGCAAATGAAAGGGGAAATAAGTGTTGCCGTGCCTGTCTGTTTTCAGTCATCCCTATGCCTTCCTGCATCTCTTACATGAGATCTTCGTGTATCGCACCGATGCACGAGCACTGGAAGCATTACGTTGGGCAAGAGATCACAGTACTGGCTCAGGCAGAATTTTCACGTACGGCCTCAGTGACAGCATGGGACACTCATTTCATACTAACTGTTCAGATATGTCTTAAAACATCCTTTATCTAAAGAGACTGATTCCATGGAGGAATCAAGTATGAGTTCTCCCTGCACGGCCATGTTCCTGAAGCAGTAGTAACAAATTAAACTAGATGCTTGAAGCAGGGATGAAGTAACCTGTGTGGTGTAACAGAGCATGCCTGGGGTCTTGAAAAAGAAACTGATTGGCATGTTGTGCTTCCCAGTGTCTGCTTGAAGGTGAAGGAAACTGGATTTTTTTTTCTGTTGGTGAAGTACCACATAGCAGAGATTGAAAAACAAACTGGTGGAGTGCTCCTCATAATGAGTGGCTGCTGAGGCAGGGCTTTTTTAGCGAGTGCTGTAACGTGAATGCCAGACATCCTGGTACTGCCCACTCCAAAAGAACAGGAGGTAAATATGCCTGTAGACTGGTGCTCTGGAAAGGAGTGCTTAAGCTATGGAGGAAGCCTGAGTTAGCTCGAGGTGGTGAGGCTTTAAACCATGGAGAGCTCCTCAGGCACAGCCAGCACTTGCTGAGGCTCTAAAGGCAGTAGTGAGACCCAGCACATGCTGGTAAGGCTCAGTTTCTGCTGTGCACCAGGTTAAGAAAAAGTTCACTCCTCTCCTGCTTCCACTCAGCTGGTGAGTGAGTCCTGCTGCCTTGTGTCCTAAGTCAGCGTGTAAAGTCCTCAGCTGTATACAAATGGGAACGTCTGTGGAATAGGAAGGTGACAACTTACTAACTGTTGAAGGCAAATAGTAGGGACAGTGAAGCAGTAAAAATGATTTAATGCTTGTTCTGGTGGACAACTGTAAAGGACAAAGGTTTCTTATGTCGTTCATTTGAAGTAAGGGCTTTGTTAAACTGTCTTAATTACATCCTGCTGTGAAAACTGGAAAAAGTGGTTCTTGTGGCACTGTGAGCTGGAGTATGTGCCTGTAATTTAGCAAGTCTGCTAGCAAAGATGTTGACTGAGCAGTGAAAGTGTATCTCTTACTAATCTGTGTTAGGCAGCAAACTCGAAATTGCTGCTGGGAAGTAGCACTCTGTGTTACAGTGGTTGCTGTGGCGGTGGGCAGGTCTCCCTCTCACTACATGAATTGAGAAACAGCAAGGGAAAGCCTTACAGCTGATCTCAAATGCCCTGTCTGGGTAAGTCTGAGAGCCATTACTCAAACATGAAATTAACAGTTTGTTCTACTTAGAGCTTCCTAACCCTAGTGGTAAGAATAGCTGTGTGTATAAAGTCATCCCCAACCTGAACTGTGCACAGTGTCATCAATGAGCCTGGAATTACTTGCAGACTTGATCCGCATGACAGGAGCAACGAGTTTGCAAATTTCAGTGCTGGGTTGGTCTTCGACCTGGACCTAACAGAAAAGTTGCAAAATTGCATCCTGAGAGTCCCCAAGGCTTAGCCATGTCTCTGATGAAGATGCTGTGTTTGTAGACACAGTTAATTTGTGTGTAGGCCACAGTATGTTCAAATAAAACCTTGGAATAGTTTTCAAGAGGGGAACAAATTGCAGTACCTAACCCAAAACCTGGGAAATGGTAGTGTGTCATGGGCTGAAAGAACAGGGTGCATCAGGATGATCCCATAATAAATACTTGCAGGTGGCAAAGCTGCTGCACACAGAGACTTTGGTTTGCACATGGCAGACTTTGGTGGCTGAAGTGTTTTTCAGAAACATGCAGTTGGGTCCAAAAGGGCAATACGCTGCTGGGAAATGCAAGTGCACGTTTGTGACTTTTTGCTGACCCATAAAAAGACATTTGAAGGCTAATACGAATCACAAAGTGTTTTGTACCAGAACAGATTAAAGTAATTCAAGGCCAGCCAAACCGAGCTCTTGCAGCCTTTCTGCCCCGCCTCGTGGCAGGCCATGGGGATGATGCCATGGCCAGCCCCAGTGAGCTCTCAGGATGGCACCTTCATCCTGCTGGGAATCAGGAGGGGTCTGTGGGTGTCTTTACTGGGCTTGCAGAAATGGAAATAGATAGAAGATGCTCTTCCCCTCCAGCTCCTAATTTCCACCTCACAATTTTTTATTTTACCTTTATCTACAGCATGTATTAAAAACCCCCAAAGCAGTAAATCCCTAAACTGTCTCCAGAAAATACTGACAGCTGACTTACCGTGTGAGCTGGTATGCTGTCCTAGACATTAAAGGTTCTTTATTTACTGAAGACTTACTTGTCTTTATTTTGCATTCAAGAATTTAGTTCTCTCTAGTGTAGCAAAGTAGGTTTAAAAGGCCACTTTGCCATTCTGCTAATATTTTACATGCCTGTTGCATTGACCTTGCAGAAGTTAATCATTACACTACTATAAACTGAAAGAGTTGTGTTTGCAGTCATGTCTAATACTGAGGAGATAAAAAACCTGGTAACTTGGTAGGCTTAACCTGCCTTTTTCTTCTGCTTAATAATTAAAAGTAATGCTCTCAGATTTCATCATAGCTGCTATTACTCTTGTTGATTAAAAAAGCAAGGGGCTCTGCGGTAGGAGCGTGCGAGTCTGCAGAGCTGAAGCAGCTCCTGTCCCGGAGACCCAGAGCTGTGCCTTGCCCACTAGGTGGTAGTGTCTGTCCGTCTTTCTTGTCTTCGGGCTTCCAAGTTGCATTTCCAAGAGTCAGGTTAGGAACCTGGCAGGGTGTTCTCACTGCTCAGTAGGGGATCTGTTTGGGTTTCCACTTTCTCAATAATCAAGGTGACCCTCGTCAGTGAACAGTATGTGGGGAGGAGACAATCCTGCTGTGGAGAAGGCAGTTTATGGTGATACATAGAGTCAAATAGAGAATTTACTGTAACTAGGGCCAGGCAGGTAGAGGATAGAGAGAGGTAGTCCTAACTACAATGAAGATGCTCTCAGGGTTCCCATCTGCCTCATCAGGCTCTTGGTGTGTATGCGTAGGGACACACTGTACATGACATCTTGAATGGTCTTTCAAGTCCAGAGACCACAGATTTAACTGCAGGGGATGAAGTCTGTCACACTGCTGTAATTAGGCCAAGGCTGCAGGGAGTACACAGCCTGAGGCACAGAGCTTTGCAGTTACAACTGTGCTGCTTTATAGGGCGGCTGCTGCAGCAGCTTTTCTGGATCTTCTCACCTAAAGAGATGGATAGACCAGTTAGCACAAATTGGTAAACCTGCTGCTGGACCTGCCAGAGCTGGTGGTGGACCCACACAACCTTGTGACACCACCAAAGCAGCTTTGACACGTGTCCCACAACAGTGTTTTAAAGCATGTCTGGATTGATGGCAAATCCCTAGAACTCAGAGAACTCCCTACAACACAGCACTTGGGAAGTCTTGACATTAGGGCTACGTGAAGTGACCAGCAGTCCCCATAGTTGTGGCCTCCTGTTGCATGTAAGTTTGAAGAAGAAATGACAGTTTTCTGAAAGTATTAATTTCTGTGGAACTCTGGGGAAACATGTAAAAGTTGCTGGTTATTGCACTTGGTATTTGCGGACAGGTTGGGGGCTTTCAGAATCTGACTTCCTGTGGGGGAGTTTTGTTCCAGTAGGAAAGGTAAAAACTTTGAAAAGTCGAGGTCTGTCTTTAGTTAGACTACATTTTCTTAGTCCTTTCTTGTTTTCATCACCTTCTTTCTGAGGGGGAACCAAGTCTGTACTTCCCTGGCTTCTCCCTATCTCTTCTGAGGTCCCTTACTAAGCTCCACTTCCTTTGGAGTGAGCTCTGCAGTCCTGTTCCTTGCAGCCGTGTCCTCACCAGCTGCTCCAGAGTTCTGCATCTTAAGGGCTTGTCCTTTATGCTACTGTCACTAGGACTGTAGCTCTAAAGGATCAGATCTAGAAGCAAGTAGTGTGGTAATTCAGCTACTTTTATCCATAACCTTTGCAGCACTCACAGTATCAGAAGATTACTGCACAGGAATTTCAGTTTTGCCTTGTTTTTGTAAGAGAAGGTTAAAAGTTTTTATGCAGTTACTACAAAAAATACCACTGACACATCAGAGGTCTGCAAATCAGAAGGCAAGAGAAAAGAACATCTGTTCATTTAAGTGTCATGATTTGAAGGTAATCTAACAATTCTGAGAAGGACTAATTTATACTATTTCAATATTTGAACTTGACAGGAAATGGTGATGTTGCAACCCTTGTTTTTGCCTCTAGAAAGTCAGACTTGAGGTAGCTAAAAGCAAGGGCTTCCAGTTTTCAGGAATTTTGAACTTCGGCTGTGGTCAAAACTGGATAGAATTGACAACTTGTCAGTGTTTCCAGGAATCCAGAAGCTCCCCAGGCCTTACAGCTGTCAGGGAAGTCTGGTGTCTTGTCTGTCAAGGCAGCTGTTGTGGGCTTCAAGCCTCAGGCTTCTCCAAAGGTCATTCGCATAGAGCTGTTTCAAACAAAACATTCTGTGCTCATAAAGGTATTGTTTCAGAAAGCTCTCTGTCTCTCTGTGTATCTGTCTTCTGACTAAATGCTTCACTGGGATATTTCCAGCCATTCTTATCCGTCTAGCAGAATTGTGTTAAGAGGCTGCAGGGAAGAGGGGAAATGCAATCTTTCAAAGGATGCATCATCAAGCTGTCTTTGATTTCTTGCTCCCACAAAAGATGCACACAAGCCTGGCCAGCCTGCCAGGAGAGGAGCTTGACTCTTGGATCCCTTGAACGTTTGAGTTTGTTTCCCAAGTCACTGAGATGAACTTGTGTCAGAAGGACTTTAAATTTTTCTTCCATCTGGGCTCCCCCGCCTCTCCCTGGCTTTAATTGCATTAAGTTGTACTGGTATTTACAAGGAAATGTATTCATTAATTTCTGCTTGTTTATTTTTCTTATGAAAGAATAAGGGTCACAAAACTAAAAGTCTCACCTGGGTTTTTTGGGGATGAAGGGATATTGTTTATAAAAGCTTAAGTGTAGGGCTTGGTACTTGTTTGCATAACTAAATAAAATGGGAACAATCAACTGGAATTAGCCTGTCTGAGGGTCAAAAGCTCCAATGGGAGTTTTCACTTGCCTTCATGAGATCCAGGTCATTTAAAAGCAGCTCAGAGCCAGAATTGCTGCTTGTCTGTATTATCTAGCTGGGAATTAGAGTTGTTCCTGGATTTTGTTTTATCTAGAATGTAATTCATAGCAGTTAAGTGTTGGTTGTTGTCCATCTGCTGATATTCCTTGCTGTCCTAAATGCATTCTCTCCAGCTGGTGTGAGACTGTGCAGTGCACATGGAGTGTGTGAGTGGCAAACCCATGTCTTGTATAGGAGAAAGCACAGGATATTGAATGGAACTAAATGTTTTTGTTCCCGATGTGGCTGTCTGGCTTAGACACTGTGGAATGGATAGAGGTGTGGGCTAGTGATGGGAGTTCAGCCTTGAAACTGGTCCTTGAGAGTAACATCTGCATCTACTGATTCCGAGCTGACCTGCCCAGATTTCTCTCCAGCGGGCTCTGATGTCAGCTTCATTAGAAAGCAGCATGTTTCTGTGGCCTCAGAGAAGTATCCAAGCAGCTAGATCATGCTGGGATATATGACTATCCCATCAAAGCCCTCTTTCTTTTGCCTGAGCACTTTGCATCAGCAGCTAGTATTTTGCACAACAGTGCAATGATCTTCCTGCTGTATTTTTTTATTCCAAATCCCAAGCAGTTCACTGTAGGGCAGTTTTGCATGGGTAGAAAAGAGCAAAGATGTCCATGGCCAGCTGATGAGCTGTCCCCATGTACTGCATCCAGGAGAATGTTTTTTAGGTATGTTGCAAAGGGATTCTGTGGATTGCACCCTTGGGCTCATCCTGACATCAGGGCAGCAATATGGAGAAGTCCTAGTCTGGCTGTTACTCACGTGGAGCTTTTTGCAGAGTCTGAGCTGGACGTGACATCTGAAAATCCTAGCCTTGCCTGTAGTCCTTAGGGATTACAGTTTTGAAGGGGCTAATATGTGTGTATGTGTCTAAATATGCAAATACAATAATGAATTTATCACTATGTGTGTCATTCTGTTAACCTCTTCTGAGTGGCTGGAGAAAGAGATGGCAGAAAAACCATCTGGTTACACTCACTCTTGCAAGCCAGCATCTGGCTGCCAGACTTGAGACGCTGGGTAATCTCTGCTTATGTGGTTTCCATGCTTTGATTCCCTGCTACGACTGTGTGCTGCAGAGGAACGCATCCGTCGTGGCAGAGTGTGATCTCACAACGTGTTGGAAGGACAGAAGGTGTCCACCAATAGACTCTGTTTACATGGAAGTGTTGCCAGGGTAATCCAAGTGGCAGCATATGTCTATGGTTCCATTAGTGCTTCATCACTAAAGCCTTGGCCCTAAAAAGCTCTTGCTTGTGCTGGAACTGTGCTTGCAGTTACCCAGGTATGTTGTAGAGGTGAAACGTCTGTCCTGCACTATGAATGTCATAGAAGTGAATGCTTCCTGTTGGCCTCTGAACTGAAACTCAGGAAAAATATGCTTTGCTTTCCTTACAAACCACACACACACACGGAAACGAGACCTTGTATCTTCCTTCTTTGATTTATTTCTGGATGAGTGAAAAGGGTGGGATGACAGTGCAGTTCATGCAAAGGAGGACGTGGCTGTTGCAGCGTTGCCTCTGCTGTCTGGCTGGCACTTTGGACACTCCAAAATTCAGGAGAGCTGCATGGAATTCTTCCTGTGCTGACGTGGGCTTGAGCCTGTGTCTCCCACTGGTGTGTCCTGTCTGCCATGGCAGGAGCATTTCAGAGGTGATGTATTTTAAGTTCCTGCAGCCAAAATGACTGAAATGCTCATTAGTTGAGGTAATCAGGCAAAGGCTATCCCCTCCAGAACAGTGCCCAAGGTACTCCCCTAACAAGGAGACTCTGGATATCAAGAAAATACTGTGGGCAGTATCCTGACTGCTCAAGGGGAGCTGTCTGCCCTCAGCATGATCTCATTCCGCTAACTGAGCCCCGCATCCTCATTCCAGCTCCAAGCATTTGGTGACTTTGGATGAACTGGTGACACATTTCGCATCAATCAACACCCCATATTCAGTAAGTTATTTGCTTCTCCCAGTCTTGCCCAAAGCATTTTTCAGTTGCATGAAACTATTTTCTATTGGCTTGAAAGAGGAACAGGAATGAAATAAATTTGTTGACTGAGTCAGAGAACATGTAACAGCAACTAAACAAGAACTCTGATTTACTGATTTTCGTCACGATCAAATTTAGACTCCATCTTCCACAGATATTCAGGCTGTGGAATGTTTTTTTTCCGAAGGAATTCACAATGAATTTGTTCATCTTGAGTCAGAATGACTGTCTTGGTGGCAGTTGGTGGTGACATTTGGGTTATGTTAACAAGAGCAAAATTAAATATAGTGCAAAATTAAATTTAGCACAAAGTAGGAACCAGCAACATGAAAAAGAAGAAAGCACTATCTGTAAGACTGCAGATCAAAGGGAGAGAATTATTGGAAAGTCTCAGCACTAGTTTTTTTATAGTTTGGGGTTTTTTTCAATGGGAAAAAAATACTATAGGCAGAAAACTGGGATAATAATTTTCTTTTTTGAAGCCGCCTAACTTCATCTTCTGTTGAAGAAACAGTCAGGTTTTATCCTTCACCTTGACCAGAAAAATTAATGCAGTGGAAGAGATAGGGAGAGGAGAAAGGCTCTGGTTTTGTCTTTCATACTAATTTGCATACTGTTCTTGACAATGGTGAGAAATTTGTAAAACTTTTCTGGGAAAAAAAAGGCCCAAATGAAGGAATCAGAAAAAGAATATAACTGGAAAACAACAAAACCAAAAAAAGGATGATTGTAGAACGCCAGTTAGTTGGTTATCTGTTGCAGGATATTTTTGGTGAAGATTAAAAGCTGCCCACAGAAGTTAGGAGTATCACCACTGTTGGAGTCCAGGGCATTCCTCTGGCTGCCCTGGGGGGTCTGGAACCCCAGAAAGGGGGTCTGAGACCCTGGCAGAGAGCCCAGGACGACACTGTCTCAGTCCGTGGGAGAAATTACCAACATCGCAAGAAGAACTACAAACCACAAGAGTATGAAATAAATAGTAGCTTAGTTTACCACAGGGTGAAAATGTAGAATTTGGGTTTTTAGAATGAGGATTGAGGAGGCAAAGATGGAGGATTTAGGGCATTGTCTCTTCTTCTTCCTTCTGTTTCCTCCATCTTCTGCAGTGACAGTGGCACAAAAAGATTGGTGGAATGAAATCGAGGTAGAAATGACATGTCTAGAATAGGTAAGAATTAATTGGTATAGAATTATAAATAAAAATATGTTGTGAAAGGTGGTTGGGTCAGAGAACTCGTAGAAAAGGTGCAGGACCTCCTGATCTGGCAGCAGTTCTGCGGGAATTCAACTTGTGCTCTGCAGCGGGAAGCTTGCAGCAGCTGATAGCGAACTGTGAGATAAGGAAGAATAAACAACGTTGAAGCCCAAACTCGCAAACTCCATTTCTCTTTCTGGCTCTGGCGCGGGACTTTTGAGAAGAGAAAACTCAAAACAAACAGGTGTCGGGGAAAAGAGACCCGACACACCACCATCCACTCAAAACAACCCATCACCTCCATTGCCATCATCTGTCAAGTTCTCAGGTTGCAGTCAAGAATTGTCAAGCATGCTCCAGCCTCGTTAGCAGTAATCTTTAGGAAAATATGTCAAATAACAGCAAGGCCCCACTTAGACCAGATGATATCCTATTGCCACGTTATTTTCACTCTCCAGCTGAACTAACATGAAACTAGGCAGCATTAATGTATGTATGGGCCCTCTGCTCTCTTAGAGGTAGATGCTCCTTATCCCCAGAAGACCCTGTAGGTGCTTGTAGCTGATGTGTCAACATTCCAGGTTCAAACATCCACCTTTCCTGAGTGACAGCAGTTGCACAGCCCAGATCCTCATGACTCATGCACAACAGGCAGCTGGATGAATCCGTCAGGCATCTGTGTGTTAAGCCATGATCTACACAGGCAGAGAAGAGCACTTCCAGCAGGAGATGGTATTTATGTCCACAGAAACAAAATAATCCATTTCATGTCACTTTTCTTTGCCATGTGGCAAAAGACGGAAGAGAACAGACAATGGTAAGCCCATCTGCTTCTTGTGCTCCCTCATACGTCAGTATGTAGAGGTCTAAATTCTGAACAAATACATTTCTCTCTGACTTACGTTAAATTGTTTGCATGTGGTGTTCATAGCCAAGAGTGTCATGGTGTAAAAAGCCTGCTGCCTTTCAGAGAGCTCGCTATCAGGCAAGTCTCAACACATCTCTAGAGCTGCAGAAGTCCTTGAGGTTGTGCCTGCTGGTCTTGTCCTGCATCCTCAGCACGTAACACTTTCATTCTTAACAAGTCCTACAGGAAATTTCAATTGCAATTTCCTTAAGAGATAGGACATCAATACATTTCAGAAGAAACATAAGGAACAGAGATCAGAAAAAATGCCGCTGCTTTCTGAAAACACTTCAGATTTGTATGTATTTGGAGAAGGCCTGAATATCTTGAGAAGTGTTTTGTACTTTTTCATTGGGATCCAATGGAGTCCTTGGGAGCCCCAGTAGCATAACAATGGTCTGTGAATGTCTGATTGATAATGCTGGATTAGAACAGCTATGACCTAGTGGGCTGCTTACTCTTCTCCCAGTACCACTTAGCAGATTAAGGTTATGAAATTTAATGTGGCATAACAGTCCAAACAATTGTTGCTTGGGCTGTGGTGGTATTTAGAAGGTCATTGCCTGAACCCTTGGCCTGAGATAAAATTAGTATTAAAAGAACTCTCTATGTAAGTAGGGTCCAGGAACTGCTGGCGGTGTGGGGCATGGATGAGGCTGGCTGCTTGCTCCCCCAAGGCACAGCCATAAATATTGCTGTGATAATGAGAGCTTGCAGAAAAATCTGAGACAGTTCTTCCTCCGAGGGATGCTGACTTAAAAGTAGTTTGAATAGCAATATGTGTTTTCTAACAAAGAGGTTTGGGAAATCCCATATTCTTCTGAGATTCCTTAGTGAATGTATTGACCATATCTGAGGTATTTTTGCACAAGTTCACATCCAGCATCTGGAACAGGGTATAGGAATATATTCCTAAAATGTGAGTGGGTGATGCTGGTAAAGTACTGCTATATTAGCATACAGGTAAATGTTTTTTTTTCTGAAAACACCTGTAATTCCAGCTGTAGAGGAACTAACCACCTATTTATTTGGAGGTAATCAATCATGTTGTGGCCTGGCTTACACAGGAATTTGTGCAAAATGGATGATCACAGTCTTTCTTTGTGTTTTTAAGCCTGTAAATTTAATATCTTTTTCTTTCCTTTCTCATTTCCCACATCA
Organism: Dryoscopus gambensis; assembly: GCA_013389985.1. Taxonomy (NCBI): domain Eukaryota; kingdom Metazoa; phylum Chordata; class Aves; order Passeriformes; family Malaconotidae; genus Dryoscopus; species Dryoscopus gambensis. The sequence goes on from WEIT01021728.1 coordinate 163,239, forward strand.
TTTGCTTTACTCTTTCTCTTTGATGAGAAGTTGAGCCCTCTCTCCTTGCAGAAGCTGAAATCTTTGATCAAATCCTTGCCTTCCTCTTTCTAATATGTGTAACCCAGTGGAGTAGGATGTCTGTGGCTAGTCCTAGTTATTCCATACTAAAGGGTATGGAATAACCAGGTTTTCCAAGGCCAACTAATTCGGTGTGATACAAGAGAGCCTGAAAAAGAAATAATGATCTCTTGCTTTAGAGACAGCAATAACTAATCTCCCTCTGAATCACACTGATGTAATATAATTTATTTTTTTCCACAGAATAGGATAGGAAACTTTCAGGGAGAACTAAGGAGCTGCATTGCTAATGTAGGCAGGAGACTCGGGTTGCCAAGAGGAGAGGTTATACGTGATGAGCAATAGGTTTTTATGTGGAGTAAAAACCTAAGATGTTCACAAGCCAGTTTTGTGTTCCCATGCTTTGCTTTGTTTAGCTGAGCTCTCTTTTATGGTCTATCATCAATTGCATGAACACGGACTTCAACCAAAGATGAGATTTTTTTCTTGTAGCAGATCTATGAACCTGCTTTATTTTCAGCACCCCTTTGTATGAATGGTTGTCATCCTGGTACTTACAGCTCTCTTTGTCCTTCCTTCACCAGTGCTGTGTGCAGACGGTAGAAGTGCCTCTGAGTGGTGCTTAATATCCTGTTGCTTTATCACAGCATCCCATTAACTCTGTGGAGAAGCTCAGGCTGTTGTTAATAGAGAAAGGAAGTAAAGTTAAGTTGAGGCAGGATATATTGTTACCCATGAAGCATATATACCAGCTAAGACTACAGAAGCAGGTTTTTTTGTGATCTTGGCATAACTTCAGTAATGACTGATGTGAAAAGGCCCAAAGTGGACACTTTAAAGTAACAAACACTGTCTAGGAAAAAGCTCCATTGCTATAGAGGGATGGCTGGAATGATGGATATGTTTTCCTCTCTAGTACAGTGAATTTCTTCTCTAGTATGCTGGGAAGGGAATTGTATTACACCAAAACACTGCCCTCCTTCCACCCCACGGCATGGGGCTGGATGTTCACTTGCATCAGCCTGCCATTCAAGAAGTGAGGATGTAGCCTTCTCCTGTGTTTGATCGATTTTTAAACTAGGCCATGTCTTAGGGCTGTTAGGGGAGGTGCAGATGCTGCTGATTCAGCTGATGGCTCTGTAGGAGTCCGTAGCAGGGAAGAGGGCTGGCCTGAGTGCGTCCTTCTGCAGATCTGAGAGAGTTTCATTGCAGCAGGCGGCCTCCTGTTGTGGTTCCTGGGAACAAACCTCCTTAAGTGAGGCCATGCAACTTATTTTGAAGCCTTTCAGGCTACTTTCTCCCTGAGTTTGTGCTGTGCTATTTCTAATACCATGGCCTGTTTTCAGATCCCTTACAACAGCTGCCTTTGGAGTCACGTCTGTCCCTCTCCGCTGAGTATGAGGAGAGTCAAAAGCTGGCAGTGCAGGAGGATTTGTTGCCTTGGTTTTATGTCCTGCCTGGGTGCAGGGCAGGCACTGGGGTACCACTTATGTCTTCCCGAGGTGCCCACTCATCCATAGCCCCAGGCTGCTCTTGCTGCTTCAGAGCCCTGACTCTCGCTGGAAGGCAGGGGAGCACAGGGGCATCCTTCCTAGAGAAGGGGCAGCAGCTGCATTTAAATCTCTTATTCATGGGGACATCTTTTCCAGCACTGTAGTGATTTTGCTACTGCTGTGAGGATCAAATTCCAGCTGTATGTGTCCCTTGTGACTCCCAGGCACACAGGATACAGGTGTGTATGTACACTTAGACACTCAGGAATGGCAGTCCCTGAATCCAGCAGCGCCATGGTGTCAACATAGTGCTGAAGAGGAGTGTTCTTGTAAGAAAACCATTTATCAAACCATGTTTGGTTGACTCAAAGCCCTAGAACAGCCAAACACTTCAGCAGGTATTTGATTATAAACAGAGGAACACTCAGGAGCTTAAAGAGCAACCAACCATGAATTACCTAGATGGGCAACGCTATAAAAGTGCAACAGTTGGCCAGCCATGCCCTTCAAGAACAATACCACCTTCTTGGTGTAAAATTACCTTTTTGGCCAACATTTCCTCATGTATGACACTGCTTCTCTTTGATAGTCAAAGCTGATTGGAAGAAAAACTCAGAAAAACCCAGAGAGATGAAATGAGGAGGGAATCTAATAAGTGTAAACCTAAATCTCTAATATTCCTAATTCTGCAATGGCATGAGTGCCAGTAACAAACTTTGCATGAAAGCTGAAATTTCATTTTGGATTCATTAGAAGATTCTTATGCTGCTGAGGAGAAGAAAAAAAAAGAGAAAATGACACTGCTTTATGAATTGCCAAGTGATCACACAATAGCTGCATTTATTTTATTAGCCTTCTGACCTTTCTCTTCTCTGGTGAGGTTTCTTTTTCCTATTAGCTCTATTAGAGCGTCTACTGAGATGGCAACAAAACAAACACTGTTATTGTTGGCTAACTTGCTCTTTTAGCAGGGAACAGGGATGCACAGGCCGTGAGCAGACACTGGTCTTGCACTTCCAGCCCATGGTAGGCGTGGGAGCCACACCATGCCTGGGACACCAGGCTCTGGTAGGAAGCCTTCACTGTGGACACCACCATGCTGAGGATGCTGCATCTATTTTCATAAAGTGCTTCAAGTGTTGCTTGACTTGTAGCCTGGGAGTGAATAATTTGCCTCTGATGGAAGAGCGTTATTTTGTTTTGTACCATTCACGTATTTTTGCACAGATACTGGGGGGGTTTCCCCCCTCTTTTTTATAACTGCCCCCCAACACCTCTTCCTCTGGTGGTGATCAGTGTTGGACCATGTGATGATGGCTGGATGCTTTCTGTCCCCGTGGTTTCTAGGGCAGGTTGGTTTGCTACAAGAACTGAAGCTTCTGGAGAGATGGTTGTGATTACTGTGGCAGCACTTTCCCAAAGCGCTATGAAGATTTTTGTGTCCTTAATTTAACTGGCTGCTCAGCATCAGCGGAACTGAGTGTTTCAAGAATTTATACCAAGCAGTAAGGGTCGACTGTCATGCTGGCATGGAGCAGGACTACGGAATTTTTGGACTTATATGGACATTTGAGAAAATTTCTGAAATAATTCTGGAATATGCCCAGCAGACTGCATGGTAACAGAGGAGCTGGCTGAGGAATTTATAGCTGCGGGGAGAGAATAATCATCTTTTTTCTAAAGAAATTTTGATCCCAGGAGGGGAAAAAACAACTCAGAAGACTAGTGGAGAATTTGTCAATTATCTTTTCCTTCGTGGTTAACTTATCTGGGACCCATATATATAAATCATAGTAATAACACAAACACTGCTGAAATTACCAGCAGCATTTAAGGAGGAGAATTTGGGGATAGGATCTCACCAGCTTTCCAGAATGCCAAGATTGTAGTCCCGTGTTATTCTAATGTTAGTCACTTCTAGCAGATAAGATTGCATAAAAACCGGAGCCCATCTCCAGTCTCAGGAGAGCCAAACCAAGCCAGTTAGGAACAGTTAAATTGATAGTTCTTGAACATAAGTGGCAGCATGATAAATGTGACCTGTTAACTCCAGGAAAATGCAGCCAATTTTTCTTTAGTTTAGCCTTAGGGAAAAAGCATATTAAAACTCTGCGTGTTGGCATTTGAAGTCTTCTGTCTTTAGACAAAGGGCACCACAACTCTAGAGTTTAAGGAGGAAGGCTGATCAATTGCTCTTATACATTTACTCCATATAATTACTTTGTTCTCCTAATTAATTTCCTTAGAATATTTTACCACTCAGGAGACTTAGGTACTTGCTATAATCCATGGTACTAGACACTCTTTAAATGCACACCACTACCAAAAAACTCCCACCTTTCTCTCTTTCTGTGGCTATGTAGGTACTGGGAAAATGTTTACAGTAGCTGTATTTCTTGTTGCACACCAGGGGTGTTTGAAGTATTGCGTCAGCCTGGCAAAGAGGCAGCTGGAAGCAACCCTGACACCCCAATATGGGCCCTGCTTGTCTTTAGCAAGAAGTGGGGTAATTGCTGACTCTCTCAGGGAAGCTGTACATCTAAAAGTGAACAAATGACTAACTGTGTTATTAGAGGAGATGTGATAAAAAGGCAGTGATATAAAGACAGTGAGGGAATAGAGAGAAATAGGTTCAGGGCCCATCCAGTTATGGGATAGGCCCTTATGGCATGCTTTGAGATCATGCACCACCTCAAGGTAAGTTACACCAGCCCTTTGCTGACAGTCATCAGAAGATGCCCTGGTACCTAGATTCCCAACACAATGAAGAATTGGGACTGTGGTATTTCAGTTAAAATGATAACAGCTGCACTGTCACAAGGGCTTGCTCGCAGCATGAACAAGTGATGTTCACCTCTCTGTGATTTCACACTGATCCCACCTCACCAGTCATTTGAGCATTCTGTGATTTTCCACAAAGCTCCTCATGGCATGCAGAACAGCAGAGACTGTGAGGCTCTTCTTGGCCCCATGGCACAAGGGGTTAAGTTAGGACCAGGGTGAGCACAGTACAGAAATAGGTATGAACCAGAAACTTATCTTCCAACATAGCATCTTACTATCTTTTTCACCTTTTTTGTGCACAGATGTTCGTGCAAAATCCCTGTTAAAAACCAGAAAGGATTAAAAACACCTGCTTCCAAGGCCTCACATAGACACAGGCAGTACCTCTAGTTACCCAGTTTGAGCCACAGAGTATGTCAAGAATGTATGTACCATTATGCACTGGGAAGATGTCTGCTCCATAAACTCTGAAGCCTTAATTGGCTCGGCTAGAAATATCTCTAAATGAATGTTGCCAAACAGTGTATGGTTTTAAACTGGCAGTTAGTATTTTAATATTTTTTTGATCAGGAGTTATCAGGAGAATAATAGAGTCAAAGAAACTCCAACCCCATGCATTCATGGCATGACATTTAATTGCAGTGATCTGAATAGTGCAAATTACCCTAATGATCACTTTCAATTTAATTACTGGGCTACCTCTGTATTTTTCAAATAACTGAGGTTGTAAAGTTTTCTGCTTCTTAACTAAGTTGCTTTTTGGTGTCAGTTAATGTTATGCCTTATTAAGTCAATATGGTGGTTTCCTGCCAGTTTTATTTCATGTTTAACAGACAAGTCATCTCTATAGGGTACTGTTAGAAATTATGTTATAACATTTCATGTCTATTTGCTAACCACAAACAGTCTCTCTGGTGAAACAAAATGCATTCAACTATCTTTGTTTTTGCTAATTTCACTTTTCTGTGAAAAGTCCCTTCTGATGTGGAGAGCACAGCTGCACAGGATGAAGCCAAGAGGAACCCAGAGAGAAAACAGCAGTGCTGGCAGGAGCCACTGGACGGGGACCGCACTGCTCCTGGAAACCCAGCCTGTGGGAAAGGGACTCCCAGGCTCTGCTCCCCTCTCCCTGCACCCGGGGCAGGGACACGGCTCAGCGTCCTCCAGCTTCTGCCCACACTGCTCGAGAGCAGTGGCCTAGGGGAGGCCAAGGCAGCTGTCCCACCTGCAGGTGACAAGGGCATGGATGGATCTACACTGCCAATGGGCAAAAGCACCATCCCTCAGCACCAGCAGGCTCCCCAGCAGCTTGTCCATAGAGGCTGTGCTCATGCTCTGGAGCAGCAGACACTGAGCAGTGAGTTACACAAAGAGGTGCCAACAAAAACTGTGCTGTTGTTCCACTTCTTTGATGATGTGGATTGGCACAATCCTGCTCTTTGTGATGAGCCCAGGAGGCTTTCAATGCTTTCTTTTCTTGAGCACAAGGGCAGCTTGAACATACTGACCTGGTAAAGCTGGTCGCTTTGGCCTTAGGGTATATATTGCTCATAGTGCTAGGAGGCTGGTTAACATCAGACTGGGATTATGAAGGGAGTTATCTTCTGTTTGGAGATTTGTTTAGGATACAATCAGTCTTTACCAACTTCTTCTGTACTGTCCTTCAATAGAAGTCAGATGCTTGAAATATTGTATTTTTGGAGCTTCAAGATTCCCAATGTAGTTCTTTGCAATATATTTTCCATATGACTTTGTTTTAAACATCAAGTACAGCCTTATGGCCAGAAAAGTTTCTCATCTCTGCAAGCATGTGCACGTAAAATAACCCCTGCAAGGTTCAAGCTCTGAATGGTGTGCAAGGCTGAATCATTTTACTGGAAGCAGGGACCAACAAATGGAAAGAACAATTTTAAGCACATTCTGTCACTGCAAGGAGTGAAGTATGTGTTGGATATAATTCCTATTTATACTTGTATTATAAAGCAGTCCAAAATCCAAGTTAGGTTTGCTTTTCTGACTGCAGTGGAACAAAGTGCCCATCCCATATGGGGACTGGATGCCTCAAAGGCATTCTATTACTCCAAGTAGCCTTCCCAGGGAAAGATATCTCTCCACCTCCTCAAATCGGAGTGTCATGAGTGCCGAGTGTCAGTGCTGCAGTATTTCAACCCCCAGCAACCAGAGACGGGTTTGCTGGAACCCTGTGGCATGCAGAGTGACATGCTAGACCCTAGCATTGTATCACCTCTATATATTCTCTCAAAAATTTGTCCACAGCTGCAGCTGTGGTTTCGTGGTGCTGAACAAAGCATCCCCAAGGAACTGCAACAAAGGCCTGTTCTCCATGCAAAATACCAGGCATTAATTAACATCGCATATTTTAGCTGGTGTGGCTATATAGGACAGCACACATAGGTGTAGGCTACTGGGGATAAAGAGTGGCTTATTCTGATTTCTTTTCATTTGATGAAAATAAAAAAAGTTTAAGCAAAGTCAAAATACAGTATTGCAGCACTTTGTGCCTGTGTATAAGCTCTCATTGGCTCAATCAGACTCATTAAAAGAGTTAATAGCTACTACACCTGTGGAAACTACTGTGTAGGTAACGTCTGATACGCTCTTTCATGGAACGAAGATCTTAGAGGAGGTGTGGAAATGATCCACCAATAATTAACCAGACTTGCCATGAAATGCATCTTACAGGAACATAAGACCAACCAAGTGGTCAGAACAGAGGTTCGCCCAGCCCAACAAGCTGAGCCCTGCCATTATTCTCACTGGAATCCAGGGAATGCTGTAAAGACTGGGGCAAATGCAAAGGAGTGCTTCCCTATCCTCCAGAAATTTGTGTATGAGCTAGAAGTGAGTATGTAATAGCTCTTGATCTATTTCTGGCTCAGGAACATGTAAAGTTGTCACTTAAACCCAAGTAGACTTTCATACCTGCAGCATCCCATGCCAAGTTTATTTGGGGTGGAAAGATATTGATGGTGGAGTCCTCATGTCATGAACAGAATTAAAGGTTTTATCTGCCTTTCTACAGTTGTCAGCAGTGAGATCCAGAGAGCTGCTCAATCTTCCTGCAAACATTTTCTATAACCAGATGTTCCAAGTGACTGGCGATGAAATATTTAGTAACAGTAATAGTATATGCCAAGCTTCTGACACACGGTGTCTGCAACTACGTCTGCCTTCGGCAGTCCAGGTATACCAGAAGAGCCATATCTCTTGCTGTAGTGATTCACCCTGCATTTCTGTGCTGTGATTTTCCCATCTGGCATCCTTTATTCATAGCAGCAGTTCTTCTTCTCCTCCAAGATTCTGTTTGCTTTTACTTTGTTCTTTTTCCTTTAAGGTTTCTCACTAGTTCAGGACAGATAAATGGATACAGAGATGGTGTTGCACAGGGTGAGAGGGAGAAAGCATCTGTTGTCATCAGCTTTTCTGATTTCACTGGAGCTCTTGTGCTTTTCTTTAGCTGCCTTCATGCAACAAAAGCCCTGGAAAACAACGGAGCCTAAGGCTCATCAGCTGTACACAGGTGCTACACCAGTGCTGATGCTGGGCTGTGCAGTCTCATACTTTTTATTCAGGATGCAAAATTTTCATGCACCGGAGGGAAAAATCCTTGTGTCATTTCCCAAAGAAGCTTTGATGTGCTGCAGCCACCATCTGCCTACAGCTCATAAATTAAAACCAATTAACTGTACAAGACACGTCAAGTCACTGCTTCCTGCTGGCATGCCTCCTCCCTCTTGCCTGGTACAGTCAAGCCATAAGGAAGCAGCTCCTCTGGCAGGAAAAAACTCAAACCAGCAACAAAACCCCAAACTCCAACTCCCCAAAAGAGAAAAAAAACACATAAGGGAAACAAATAGAAACACAGGAAGACAAGTCTTGTGACCCATTAGCTCTTTTGTTTGCAGCATAAATCATCCTGTTATAATCACAAATTTTGGGACATAATTGGACTGCATGTCTAAATCCATTGCCAGTGACTACAGGCAAAATGCCCTGAGTGGTGAGGCCTGCAGTCCAGCCCTGTGTGGTTTGGGGGGAGGCTTTGGGGAGGGGGAAGGGAGTCTTTGCCATCGCCAGAGTATTTTCCATGAGCAGTTCTGTAGCTGGAAACAGATGCTCCATGCTGCGGTCCAGGCAGCAAAGTAATGTAAAAAACATTACAAAGCTACCCTTCAAAGTGTTGTTCACTTTGCTCATTGTCCAGGAATGGCTTGACCTCCTCCTTGCTCCTCACTGAAAGCCCATGTGGGTATCCTGAGGGTCTCTCTGCCCCATCCCTCTGAGAAGGAGAGAATGGCCCCCAAAGCTGCAGCAGCTCTCTCTTTTGTGATTACTGTTTCTTAGTCTCAAGTCCTGACTGACCATCAGAGCTACTGAGGGGCTTTTCTGGCAATTTTTCCTGAGCAAATGTGAATGCTGTGGCTTCAGTAATGAAAGGTTAAACTCATTTCCTGCCCGACCTGGGCACCATTCTCTGCTGCTCCAGGGTTTGTTTACCCTGTGCTGCTCTCTGCTAAGTTCAGTTCTTGTACTTAGCCATGTTGTGAGGAACCTGGGAGTGTAAAAGTCCTGTCATCATTTTGATTTGTGACCTTTCCCCAGATGGAAGAGACTGGTCACGCAGGGCAGCATGGGCTAACATTGTGCCAGCCACTTTTAGTTAAGGCCCAGTAGATGCGTGCAGGGAGGAAGTCACTCAGCAGCACAGTTGTCCTTCAGAGGAAAGATGTCCCACTAAGACCCTGCTACAGCTGGGGTGTTAGGGCTCTGCCTTTACAAACTCTGTTTCAAGCCTGTGAAAAACACACAGATCATTAAGGGTGAATTTTTCACTCTGTTACACTCTTGACACTTCTCCCGTGTGTGTGTGTTCCTGCACGTTCTGGCCTTAAGTGTGTCGTTTCCCCAGGGTATTCCCCATGTGCTGTACACATGGCAACTTGAAAGCAAACGTACATGGACAGAGATTGTTTACTGCTGGCTGCAACTCAGGTACTCTTTAATGTAACTTCTAAGTCTGCATGTGACCTTAGGAGCATGTTTCTGCCTCTGCTCTTCTACAACCACAGTAGCCAAGATGAGGTAATGCTGCTGTGGAGATGCCAAGTGAGAGGTACGACCGCACAATGATAGGCTGCTGCTCCACTGGGGTAGGGTTGTGTTTGCCTTTTTTGTACCAATTTTTGACTTGGAAAAAAAAAATCTTCCTCTTATTCCTAGCCTTGCATGCTTTCTGCAGCAGATCCTTAATGGTGTTGCAGATGCCACACCCCAGAACCAGTGCAGCTGATCTTCCAACCCTCAAAGATCTTGGTTTGCTTTCCAGTTCTGGTGCCTAGATATGCCTGCGACCCACGTTGTGATAACATTTTTCTTGTTCCCTCTGTTTTCTTTAAATGCAATATTTTGAGCATCTAGGGTTTTCATGAAGCAGAAATCCAGTGATTTTTTGGTCTATGGGGAGGCACTCCCCATGTTGATAGCCTTTTGAGCTTCAAACAGTGAAATTACTCTGTTCTTCCTCCCATGGCATTTCCTGCTCTTTCAGTAGCATACTTAAGGAACTTCAATGTCTAGCTACATCTTACATAGAAAAACATCTTGTTTTCTAGCTTGTCTGCTGGTTGTTTTTAAAATTTTGAATCTTTCTTAGAAAGCAAGAGCAAGTGCTAAGTTTTCTTAACCATCACTTCTTTCAAAATCACTTTTAATCTACCTGTGATAAACTAATTGTCTTTCAAATAGTATTTTACTAAATTTACGTAGCACTTTTCTTTTACAGAACTTGCATTTCCCTCTATTAACACAATATTTCCAGCCATCAACAAACTTCTCCCATCTATAACAAGTCTTCTGGGGCTATAAAACATTTTGGAGAGGAGAGGAGAGGAGAGGAGAGGAGAGGAGAGAAGAAAAGCCACAACCATTTTGTGAAGGAAGCTCTTAAAACATGAATTATTTCACAGCTGCTGTAAGAAAGTGAAGACAGAAGATGAGTATTAAAAACCAAACGAGAGCACGTGCCAGCGCATGGAGCACAATTCACACCTCTCAAAACAGGCCCTCTGTCAACTCCCAGCAGCACCTGAGGAGTGTGTCAGAAGTCCTCTCTAGGGAGGGCTGGCATAATCACTCATGGGAAATCCACTTCTTTCAGGGTGAGGATGTCATGAAATCTCCAGAGCCACACGAGAGAACCCCTGAAGATCACCTCGTTCAGCCCTACTCTTTACTGACATCAGACTAGGTTAGTCCTGGGGAAACCCCCAAGGAAGGGAAGCACACCCTGTACCTGGGACTTGCTCCAGCACCGCAGTGCCTGCTGAGGAAAAGATTTTTCCTTATGTTAAGTAAAATCTCCCAAGTCTCAGTCTGTGGTTCTTGTCCTCTTCTCTATGATTCGGCACCCGTGGGACCAGCTTGGCTCACGGCTCCATCGCCTCTATTTTCTTACAGCTTTCTGCCAGGGCAGCTGATGGTTTTTGTGGCTCAGGCTACACCCAGCACTATTCGAGGGTTTGGGCCAAGACCACCTCTGGAGAGGGAATATTGCGATGCTGGTAATGGTGGGGCCACACAGCCACATGGATTTGTTTCTTGTTTTCACTGCTGGATTTCCTTTGAAATCAAGTTATTTGGGGCTGAATCTAGTTGCTGGGGGGGTCAAAGCAGGACTCATGTTTGCACAGGGGAGGAGAAGGTGCCCTATTCTTTCCACCTGCCTGAGCTCAGGCTCACCTTGAGCTGTCAGTGAGTAGAGAGGGGCAGGTTCATCTGTGGAGGTACCAGCCTCTTTCATGGACTGTAGAGTGGAGGTGTCTAAGCTACAGACAGTATAACCAGATTAGATGACACCCATGTTTTGTCAAGCTTTTCTAACCATGTGGTTTAGAAAGACAGTGTTTTTACAACAAATGAAAGTTTAGATTTTCATCTAATCCAGATGCTTTCGGGAGTGGGAACTTCATAAAAGAGTTCAGTATCAGGAACTATGATACAATTACAAAAGTTGGCAGCGCCGTATTTCTGTTTGCCAGTGTTTTTAGAAGCCAAGTTGTGCAACGAACAGTGGCAGGAACTGCAATATGTTCACCATTTTAGAAATGGTTGTAAGTCTCAGTAATGTCCATTACAAACATTTTTTGGGATAGATTTTTTCTGATAGATTATTTTACACAAGCAGTTAACTGCCCTCTCTGAATGAGTTCTGGTTTATTGATGACAAATTCAGAGCAGAGAACAGCTATCAGTGCCCACAAAAGAAAAACAAAGAAGCCAAATTATATGCAATTTACAGTAAGATGAAATATTTAGCTCTGTTGAACATCTGTTAGTGATGAGGGCAGTGGATGTTAGGTTTAATTGGATACAAAAAAAATGATGAGTATTAGTCTCTCTGGAATTATTCCTGGTGAATCTCCAGGAAAATTCACAAGTATTTTAATAAATTAAAAGCAAATGGAAAAAAAAGGAAAGGAAAAAATTCAACCAGTTTCTTCTTTTTATCTCAAAGATTCCAGTTTCAGATCCTCACAGTAACACAGGTAATGCTCTACAATGCTGCATTCAAACAAACAAAAATAATGTCCCATAACAGCAGAAACTTCCTCTGGGTATCTAAGATGCTAGAATTCATCTCCAGCATTCTGCAATGCTTTCCTTAACCAGGACCAGCTGGATTGCTGGGGTAGGGCTCAGCTCTCAGATGCAGAAAGACAACACCTGCCACAAATTAGCTCCCGGCTCTGCTGAGGGGTGCCAAAGGGACTGTGTATCCACAGCTGCCAGAGCAGACCCCTTTGGGCAGCCAAAGAGACTCTTCTCCGCATGTGGTCATCTGCTTGTCCCAGCAGAGTCTAGGGGCTGTCCCTCATCCTCATAGCACTCCAGTCTAGGGATTTCTCCCATTTTGCAAGTTAATGCTATTACAGTCCAGTTTGTCACCTTTTTGCTGGTGTCAGTGACATCCTCCTCTTTGGGCAGTTCCTCCTCCATGTTATTTGCCCAGGATTTGTTCTTACAGAACTGTTTTACCCTTTCCATGCTTCACATTTTCAAATTACCTAAGTCAATCGCCCTTAGTATATAAACTTGCTTGAGGAAATCAAAGCCTGCTTTTCTGATCTTCCGGTATTTGCATGCAAACCAAATCATTTAGCACTTTTTAAAGTATGTGTTTTGACAGATGCAAGGGAAGGTTTACTCCTTGTTCTCTGTTTCAAAACAGATTAGCAAGACAGATTTTCATGCCTCTCAAATCTTTGGAAAAAGAGGCTGTGTTTCTTTATACTGGTAGTCTGGGCCTAAAACCCTAATAATTTGCCCAGCAGTTGTGACCATCCTGGTAGCTTTCTTTGTGAAACATGAGAAAATTCCAACTAAAAGCTGAGCTGTGGAGAAGACCTGGGGATAATTTTTTCATCTTAAAGCAGGTATTAATTCTTCTTATCAGGAACTGGCTGTAACATAACAGTTACATGGGGAACCATACATATTGTGCATGAGGAAACAGCTTTTGGGCCCTCAAAATCAATTTTCATAATTTCTTTCTCTTCAGTACAGGGAACTGAAGTATCCAGGGGTGTATAAAGAATCAGCCACTCTGATGTCCAAAGGACATGACATGCCGTGCATTTTGGCTTTTAGTGTGTGAGACAAATGAGGCTGAAAATGGGTAAAGTAAATGGAGACAGCACATGGTGAGCTGTCAGAGGTAGCAGCAAAAGAGTGTGGCATGTGCACGGCAGAGGAAAAAACAAGGTGACAAAGGGGAAGAGCAAGCAGTGAAGATTCCAGTGTGTCTGGTGTGTGGTGCAGGTTTTGGGACAGTGGAATAAATGGTTTGTTACAATGCAAGAAACAAAGGAATTTCTGCCTGGAGTTGGGTTAGTCCAGGGGGAAATGGAGTGGAGGTCTTCTTTCTGACACTGCACCAATGCCAAGAAGCAGAGAAGTCTACAACAGTCAAGAGAAGAGGCATTTGCTAAAGCAGAGGCATTTCTCTGCTATACACTGAACAAACCAGTGGATCAAAACCTGACAGAGAATGCTGCATGTTGTGAAGCAAAGAAATTAATGTTCCTGTTCAAGCACCTTGCTATGAAATGAGAGGTTACTGAGGGGCCAGTTACTTGTGGTGGGATCAAGGAAGAGATTTTAAGAGTAAGCAGATGGTGACATATTTTAACGATATTATAAAAGGGGAATCCTCAGGGCAGATGTTTTCTCAAAGACACTGGAACACAGCACTGCAATGACAAGAAAATATGCAGAAAATGTGGGGCTGTTAGAGGATGGCAGCAGCCAGATGGTTCAGATTAACTCAGCGATGACTGCTAACACGAAGTGCAGCAGCAGGTGGGTCAGGCCACAGTGGAGCTGCAGCTGCTCAACAAGCTGTGTATCCTCCATCCTCTTTACAGCAGTAGAAGCACCTGGCCATGATACTTCATAGAATCACAGTATGGTTTGGGTTGGAAGGAACCTTAAGGATCATCTAGTTCCAATCCCCCTCCCATGGGCAGGGACCCTTTCCACTAGTCCAGGTTGCTTAAAGTCCCATCCAGCCTGGCCTCCCCAAGACTTCAAGGAATAGGGCATCTACAACGTCACTGGGCAACCCAATCCAGTGCCTCACCACCCTCACAGGAAATAATTTCTTCCTTATATCTCATGTAAACCTGCCTGTTTTCAGTTTAAAGCCATTCCTCCTTGTCCTGTCACTACACACCCTTGTCAAAAGTCCCTCTCCAGCTCTCTTGTAGGCCCCCCTCAGGTACGGGAAGGCTGCTCAAGAGTCACCCCAGAGCCTTCTCTTCTCCAGAATGAACAATCCCAAATCTGTTTTCTGTCTTCAAAGGAGAGGTGGTCCAGCCCCCGACCATCTTCATGGCCTTCCTCTGGACTCATTCCAATAGATATATCTCCTTCCTGTGGTGGGGATCTCAGAGCTGGATGCAGCACTCCAGGTGGGGTTTCACAGGAGCAGAGTACAGGTGGAGAATGCCCTCCCTCACCCTTCTGGTCACACTTCTTTTGATGCAGCCCAGACCTCACACTCTTCACTGTATTGTGTTAAACTCTTTAAAAAGCTCTACTTTGAATGCTTAGGATAAACTGAAGCCTGGTTGTGAGAGAAATTGGTTCTGGTTGCACAAGAAAACAATGAAAAGCTTGCCATTTCGGCTGGTTCGTGAAAGCAGTTGCACCCTGGCAGGTTTGACACGTGACCCAGTAGGAAGAACAGGAAGATGTAAGCTTGCCAGTGGCCAGACAAGACATCATGCATAATGAAGGTTTTCGATGGAGCAGGTAAGATCTGGACAGTGTTTGAGCTCATACGGTCACAGGCACAGTGGGCAGGAGGCCTGTGAAAGAAGGAAAGGGGGAAGGTGTAGAATCACTGGAGAAGTAGGAAGGAGGATAAGCTTGAAGTTAATTTTTCGTCTGAAGACCTCTAAGGACAAAAGGGAAGGGAAGAAATTGTTCAGAGAAAGCACATGAGCGATTTTAGAAATAAACGAAGAGTATGAGCTTGTAGATGTATAGAAGTGCTGCTCTCCAAGCAAAGCCATGTGATGGGGGCAGCCTCTGGCCCTGTCACAGAAAAGATGATGGTGCTGGCTTCCAAGTACATCTGGAGGGAGTGCAGCCTCTTGGGATCACCAGGTAGACAGCATAAGCATTCAGGGTTTTACCAAGCCCAACACTGTCCAGTGGTTTGGGCAACAGGAGCTGAAGCAGAGCAGGTTCCTGAAGACTGCTAGACATGTTTAGCTTGGCTCCTCTTAGGAAGGTCTGCTTTATAAGTTTTCCTCTTGTACAGTGCAATTTTATCTTTCATTTTTACTGTATAGGAACTATCTGCACATTTTGGAGAGAATGCTTGCCAAGAACAATTATTCCTGTTGCTTCAAAACATAAGAGACTTAGAAAAGCCTAAGATGTTTCTCAGCTCTAGTGCTGAAAACGTGGCAGTCAGCAGAGATGATGTCCTCTCCCGAGACACAGTGTATGGGGGTGTGAACTTCAGAAAGCAAGTGGACTTCTAGGGCTCGCTCTGCAAGATCATCAACGGGACCTGCTTTGCCTGAAACATTTCCTATCAACAGCATACTATTAATCATTAGTGACTGGCCAATAATTTTTTTTATTGGGTTGGCCGAGGTTTAGCTGAAAGCTCAGTCAGGCAACGGGCTTATGAATGTGTTTCTAGGAAAAGGTTTTATTATAGAAGTTTAAAAGTGCTCACACTCTGATCCCTGTTTGAGGGTGAAAAGTGAACTTCAGATGCAATAAAACATTTGAACACAAATGCATGTCATTGACACAGCGAACTTGTTTGTAACTTGCTGCCAAAGTGTTGGAATGAGATATATTTTTTGACTTAAAGCATCTGCTGACTGATACTTTGCAGCTACACTCCGTGGCTGAAATAGGAATTCAGAAACATCATCATCATGAATACCATTAAATCCTGATATGGATATTTTGAAGTTCTGTTAGTAGCCTGTTCCACCTGCCTCCCCTGGGAGACCGTGTGGGTGTTGTCTTTTCCACCATTCCTCACCCTGCAATTTATTTTCACTTAACACGTGCCTTTGTGGTATGTCTGCTACTCTCTACATCCCTCTGCGTTTATCACTCAGTCTTTTCTGGTAAAATCTCACAGTGTGTCCATTGGTTCTCAGCAACTTACTTCAGCTTACTTTTTCTCCGTTGCTGTTTAGAGAATTATACTGCAGCAATCTCATGGTGAGGGATTGATCAGCAATTCCATTGATGATGTTTTCTGAGGGGACTTTTGTTCCCATCTCTTTTTTTAAGAGTCCCAGTTGAAGATTTGGACTGTAACTGTCAGGCAGGTTAAAAATTTCACTTGTGCTCTGGGGTGTGTCATCTTGAATTAACTAAGGCAAAATGTGGGTTTGTCATCTTTAATTGTTACCAAAACTAAACTCTTCCCTGACTCACAGAGAAAACATTCTCCTGTTTGATTAGCTGCGGTAGACAGACAATTTAGTAAGAAGAACTGAAGTAATTGCACTGAAAACAGAGCATTTAGAAGCATGGTTGGAAGCCTCTGCCTGTCACTTTAATTCAGATGCCTGGCTGTCATCTCCTATCCATGCAGCCTGATGGCAGCTTGCAGGAAAAGGCAAAAGCTCTGTTGGTGTGCCCCCCAGGAATGTGGCGCATGGGGAAGGGAAGACCTGACCTTGAAGCAACAGCTCCCAAGATGTTTCTCCATTTTTACTTGAGGTTTGTGCTCACTGAAAGTAAACTGAACAGCTGGAAGGTTTTGGCTGGGACACTGCAGAGAGCCCTTTGCTTTTGTCACTGGGCTCTTTTGGATTCATTAGATTCCTGTCCTTGCTGGGCTCTCAAGTAGCTTTCTGTGGGAGGAGGAAGGGGCACAATACTTCTTACAGATACTTCTGTTTATCCCATTAGGGAAAAACTCACCTCTGGACAAATGTGTTTTCATGGTGAATCTGTGACAATGATTAAGGAAGTTAATGGAATTGGCATATTTACCCTTCACGTGGGACCTCTGAATATTTCAGTATTCTTCAACTGAAGGAGGAAAACCCAGCCTGTCACCTCAGCCTATAGGCTGGAAAAATAATGTTCTACTTCTTTATAGATAATGTGATCTGAGCCAAGGTTTTGCATGCTCAAACAGTAGGACTGGTCCCTGATGGATTTGCCATGTACAGAGATCTCTTCTATATACACACAGATATAATTATGTACATATAGATATATTTTTATATATATATTTATATATTTATATATACATATAGATTATGATTTCTGCATAATCAAGCATATCTGCCCATGCTTATAGCTCTATAACTGACTAGGAAGTCCTAAAGATAACCCATGCCATCCTCCTCACTCTTATCTCCCACCCCAAAACCAGGTCTTGGTAAGGCGGAGAGCTGTGAACAAGACCTTTGTCTTCAGGTGTAGCTTTGTTGCCTGAGCCTGTCACTTACCTCTTCAGCTGTAGGACAAACATCTCCTGCCTCAGCTGCACTTTCCCCCAAATGCTGCCTTGCTGCAGGGCCAGGGGAAGAGAAGGAGGGGAGGTTTTTGGAATTGCTGTTTGGGTAAACCAGAGTGACTTTGCAAAGAGGATGGGAGCACTGGTGTACCACAAGCCAAGCAGTGCTGATCCATGTGGGCAGCCACAGCAGGATGCTGGGGTGGTCACTGCTGGAACAGCCCGGATAATGCTCTGTAATGGCATGGCTGTGGTTTCTGCTGTAGTACAAAGGTTTTCCATGGCTCATTTCCATGGTGGTCTCAAGTTTGTGATGTTCCCCTTGAGGGCTGGAGCTCAGCACTGGTCATTTGCTGTGCTTCCCTTCTGGCCACTAGATCACAAGGCTGGAGGCTGGGGAAGGTGTCTGTCTATCAGGACACTCCATGGACAAAGTAATGCTGCATAGTGTGGAATGGCAGGGGAAATTCCTTGCTGATCCCTGCAGGAAGACAGCTCCTTTTCCAGGCTCCTGGGACAGTATTAACCTCCTAATTACAGTGATCCCTATAATTACTGGGGATTGCTTCAGCCAAACCATTTGCCCTTCTAGCCACAAGCATTCAATATACTGACTGTTGCTCTTCAGTCTCAATTACACACCCTCTATCAAAATCCCAAGCATTTAGAACTTGAGACAGGCTTTTTGGGGAGATTTCCTCTAGAGAGAAAAGACTGACTACTGCCAGTTGCTTTTGCCCTTTATGAGGTGCCTGCCCTTAAGCACAGGCTACAAGGCTGTGCTGCTCCTGAGCAGCCTGGAGGAGACTGCACTGCTGGCTGAGCTGGTTGGAGTGATGCTTCCAGATGTGCAGCACAAGAGAGGAAGCTGCTGTTTTACCACTGGGGGGAAGTTAGTCTCATTTCTGCCCACACCAGGGTACCTGTGCCAGGGCAGAGGCACCCACACGCTAACTGGAACACAAAACAGGGCTAGCAGGAGGATGCTGCCACTGTGGTTTCTCCTGCTCATTGTAGTGGAGGCTGTTCTGCTTGCAGACTGAGGTGGCTGGAGCTCCTGAGGGGTTGGGACACAAGCGCCTCCTGAGCAGCAAGTAATGCTGCTGTGTATTTGTGTGAGATGTATCTCCCCCACCAATACACCACACAAACATCCTCATAGTTCGAGATTGATGTGTTTCACTTGTAGGGGAAAAACAACTGTTGATGGGGTTAGATGCCAAGTACAGAAACAATGGAGGGCAGCTACTGAGATGTAAGAAACTCAGTAACTACTACCAAGATCCTCTTTATTTCAGTCTGTGTGCCAGTTTTGTTTTGGTCTCTGGCATATCTGAAAAGAGATGGTCTTTCCAGTCATTGTCTTGTCCCAGGTGCCCATGAGATGTCAGACACCACACGAAGGTTCATCATGGAATTAAGGATGAGAAGCTCGTCTTGCAGCATTTGTAACAACAGCCCTTGCCATAGATTTGGGGACCAGGACAGACTTCCTCCACTCTTGTCACCTCTTCAAAGACAGGAGGAGTCAAGAGGGTTGTGCTTATCTCCTGCCTCTCCTCTTGCACTTGAGCTGTTAATGGTGTGGGATATGCCTGTACTTTTTTTTCCTTCATGAGGCTATGTCAAGCCAGATGAAGGGAAAAAATTATTTGGCTTTGGATTGAAGTAGTGTAAAAAAAGGAAGTCTGGTTTCTCACCCAGTGAAGCAGAATGAAACTAAGTCTACATAGTTTGGCAGGAAATACCCCTTCTGACTCCAGATTAAATGTGTTATTTCAAGAACTTGCAAAAAAAGAAAGGAAGTGAACAGCTACAAGCAAAATGCCTGAGAGGAAGGCAATGGAGCCCTACTTTTTTTCCAATTCTTAGGAGGTGAGAGTGCCATATTCACAACCATTTCCATCCCTGGAGCCACCCACCTGCATCTGCTGAGAGGGTGACCAGGTGACAGATATTTTGCACCTGGAAAGTGCTCTTACACTCTCTTCCAACACTGCTCACTTTGTATAAATGTCTTTATTAAATCCCATTAGCCTCAGTTGCATTGCAAAATATTACAGAAAGAAGAATATTTGCTCAGATGTCTCAGACTGATGATCTTACAGTATGTTTAAGTATTACTCATAACTGTAGGTGAGTGGAAAGATTTTTCAAATAAATCATTACTGTGAGTATCAGATTTTCCTGTAATTCAGGAAAAGGGAACACTATCATCATTTTGAAGAAGCTCTATTAACTTTTAAAACCCATTGGGAGGGCAAGAAATAGTAATGGAAACTAAGAACAACAGTTGGATTCTTCTTCGAAAGAGTAGCTGATGTGTAGGCACAGGCAGAAATGTACACCTGCATCTTGTTTTCATGAGTATCCTTCTGGAAGTGAAGCACTGTTACAGGAATTGCATTTCTTCTACTCCATTTAAATTTTCTTATTAAAGTGAATGAGCCAAAAGATGGGTGCAAGATGTTTCACTGAGCAAAGTTTGGGAAGGAAGGAAGGAAGGAAGGAAGGAAGGAAGGAAGGAAGGAAGGAAGGAAGGAAGGAAGGAAGGATTTGTTTTTCCAGAGCAGCTGTGGAAATCAGTAATAGCTCTGCATTCCTGTGAGAGGGTTTTAAGCCACCATCGCCTGAGTATGATGTGCAGCTTATATAAAGTACACCGATCAAACTCAGGCTTTGTTGCAGTCACTCAGGTCAGAGGAAATTTCCAGGTGACAGAGTTGGGAGTTGTGTGTGGATCTCAGCTACCTCTGGGATTAGTGTCTAAGTCACAATGCACTTTTTCTGAATGTGGAGTTCTAGGCAAGGAAGATAGATGGGGATGTGCTGTCACTCTTGCATGAACAGCCATTGCCACAGAGAAGTCCAGCAAAGGTATCAGCCCTGGGCTGGGAAAAGCAAGGAGATAATGCATAGTGGTGAGGAGGGAACTGAAAAGGAGCTCAGCAGCCTATTCTGACCCAGCACAACCATTCTTATGTTTAATTCTGATGTTTCATTCAAAATTACATTCACAGTCTGTAATCAATCAAACCCAGCAAGTCATACAGTAAACATTTTTCGTACATGAATGACAAATGATAAGCAACATAAGGAAGGTTGCTTCCTTATGCTCCATATGTGCCTGCTCTGTTTTTCTCTTTTGTTTCGATCGTGGACTTGAAGTCGGGTGGACAATCATTTTGTTATATGTTTGAATAACACCCTACCAAACTGTGCATTGGTCCATGCCTAGAATTTCTAGGCACATCCTTGATATAAATAAACATGAATAATCTATACTTCTCAAAAAGCAAGTTTGATGTTCCTGTAAACAGCCTAAGTAAGGAACAGAACAGCTCCAGCCCCACAGGCTGTGAGAATTAGGCAGATGCACTGTTTAAGAAATATCGTCAAGTAACAGCCTAAATAGTTACAGATTCTGTGATGCAGATTTTAAATACCATTGCTTACTAAGAACATGGCTCTGGATAGCCACTGATGCTAGATGAGATAAGGGGTGAGGTATAGGGGAAGAGGGTGCTGTAACCAAACTGAGCAGTGTCAGCACCTGCATCCAGCACTTGCTGGGGCCCATCTCTTGCATCAGTGCCTCATTTAATCCAGCAGAACCTGCTAATGGCTGCAGGACACAAGGATGGGCATCTCCCACTCTACATCTACACAGGACAGCACCTTTGTACCATGCCTGCTGAGCTCTGACCAGATTCATCTACTGTCCATGGCAGCACAGTGTTGTAGCTCTTCCTCCATGAAATAGTCTCCCTTTAAAATTACTTTACACATACTGCTAAGGACTGTGTGCTGGCAGGATACATCAAGCAGGGGGATGCTGGAGGATGACAGAATGCTCGGGTTTAGTCTTAGGTGTTTTCCCTGCAGCAGGGAGATGGAATTTTGCTTTTCATGCAACAGCAGGTATCTCCCGTTCCATCCTTGCTGCAGGGAAAGAAGGCTTGATACACATATCGTATTGAGGACTGAGTTGTCCATGGTATGTTAGTTTTCAAAGAAAAGCCTGATTTTAATGTTCAGGAGGCAGAACTTCTGTGAGATCATGTGGGGAACTGGAGGATGATCTTTTCCTTCGCTGGACTGAAAAACGTTCTGCACAGCTCTTCAGAAAAAAAGTCCTAAATGCCTTTCCTGCAAAGACTGAATAAACACTATAAATTTTCCTGCTGATTTTACACATAACAGGAATCAAAGGTGTCTGTCCTTGCACAAAGGGAAGACCACTATGCTGAACTGAAGTGAGGAAGGGAATGTGATTTTGCTAATACCCTACACATATTGACGTCAATCCATACCAATGTACAGATCTCTTGGCTCAAAGGCAAGAATGTTTATATATAGGAGAGTCCAGGTGAGGATGGATGTGAATAACTCAACAAGAGCCAAACAATACACCTGTTCTTTCCAATGTTTGCCTCATCTATGCTGCTGTCACTCTGCTGATTTTGCAGGATGGAAAGCCGATGACGTGCTGTGCCTGGCAACGGTGACAGGCAAGGGTGAGGCTACCCAGTGAGTCAGAAAACGCTTGCAGGAGTTATTTCTGGCAGCCACTCCTGTTGCAAAGTCACATTTCTTTTCTGCATCTGCCATTTATGTTGTTGGTAACCGTGCAAACCATAACTTTGGCAGCCCCTTAAGGGTATTCATTTTCTATGTGTGAGCTGCTCTTCAAGTGCACCTTGAGGCTCAGGTACTTTGGCACCTTTCTCTGTGTTTGAGTTCTCATATATTGTGAAGAAGAACAATAAACCTGAATTTATTCTTTATTTGGTGGGTACCAGTGTGAATGTGGTGGGGTGAGCCCGGTCCACAAGACCAGCAGAAGGGACCAGGCTTCAGTTTGGAAAGGGCAGCAGAACACTTGTTCCTCCTGCCCCACACTTGAGAGACACCCACACTTGTGATCACATCACACCCACAGCTACAACTGCCCAATAGCTTTTAACAAACTCTTAGTAAAGGTGCAAAAGTCACAAATACCAGGTACCACAGGAATAGAGGTGGGATTGGGGCACTAACACTGAGTCCCCACAGTGTTTTTTCTATACAAAGGTAATTTAGAGATTGCTAGAGACTATAGGTCCAGGCTCTGCCTCAGATAAGCATCTTCCTCTCCCTAGGACAGTCCATTTGGGGTGGATGCATTATGCTAGGACTGCTGTCAGGGGTTGTCACATTTGCTTTGGAGTGTTTGAGGGTTCTCAACTCACCAACATTTTCACACTCACTTTGCAAGTTAAATGTTTCTTTTAACTTGTCAATCAAACTGAGGTAATATATTGCAACAATACAGAAAAACCAGTTCTCCAGTGTTCTTTATAATGTAGTGGTCAACTGCTCTTTGACCTTGGCTAAACATGGATTTTTGCTATGTCCTATGAGATTTAAATACTTAGATACTGGCAGCAGTATCTTAGATAAAAAGATACTTGTGGACATACCTTATCTTTGTCTTCCTACATGTCTCCTGAATAATTTTATTCCAGTCTGCTCTACGGTGCTGCATTTATATGAAACCAGTCCTAAAATTCAGGGTGACACCTCCTCCCCCATGATGTTTATCTGGATACAAGGGAAACTTACCTGTCTGATGGTTTCAGCAGAGCTAAAGGCTCAAGTTTTTAGTGAGTGTATTTATATGAAGCAAAGGAAATGTTCTGTGGCACTGGTTTCTTAAAACTTGCAAGTGCCATCCCTTCAGGGTAAAGTTATTACCCCTACAGAACATGTAATTGAGTTGCACTGAAACTATATCCTAATCCCTATGTTAAATCTCCCAAGATTTATAGTTTTGGATAAACAGTGTGTGATATCCCTTTGTAGCAGATCCACAGGGTATTTCATAAGAAATAACAAGTGGGCTCCTATTCCTTCTCTAGCAAACTTTGATCTACGTCGTGGATTTGACTCAGAGTACAGAAAGCAGGAGATTTATGGATGATAAAAAGGATGACATCATGTATCTGGACTGCTCTCCATGTCACTGCTGCCTGTAAAGAAGTGTGTTTTAGGCAGAGCTGCTCTTCTGCCTCTTTCAGTGCCCTTGCCTGCGTCCAAGGAGAGGATGGATCACAACCAAATTCAAGCCCTGGGAGACCTTATTCCCCCTGTGCACAGCTCTTCCCTCCATGCTGGCAGGGCCAGGCACAGGACAGCCAAGAATGGCCTGTCCTCCAGCTGTAAGCTGACAGTGCTGGGGAAGGGGATCAGGTTTTTAGTGTTTGCTGAGATAGCTGTCACCCAGTACTTGCCAAGTTCTAGGAAACCTTCCAACAGCTGGGCTTCGCCTTCCAGCTTTGCTGACGTGGCCAGTGACTTAAGGGTATTTGTGAACACAGTGAGTAGCACTAGGATCTTTCCAGGATTGTGTGCTTCCCTTCGGCTGGCTGAGGGGGCCATGGTGACCAAGGTGTGAAGGAGGAGGAAGGAGAAAGGCTCTTCTGCTGCTCTTGGACCTCACAGCAAGGCTCCCACAAAGCTTTGCACACAGAATTGCCATAGCAAGGCCCCTGTGGTGCCCAAGGGTGGTGTCAGCATAGTGGCATGCATTGCACAGGAAATGAGACCCTGTCTTGCACTGTCTTCGTGCATTTAGCAATTTCTAGCTGTCAGATCTCACCAACACTTGCAGTAACCACTGCTAAGCAGGTAGTAGGTTTTTACAAGCAACCATAGAGATTGCAGAGCACAAATCAAGCAAGTCACTGCAGAATCCCAGTGCTCAGCCCCAGCACTACTGGTATGGGGTGGGGAGGAGGGATGTCAAGATCTAGTTTTGATCTAAATAATTCTGTGTGCCAGGCTTATGACACAGGGCACTTGCTGCTGGTCCTCACGGGAAACTCCTCCTGACTGTTGGTATTGTCAGAAGATGTCAAAATTGTCTGTATGCTCAGAAACTCCGTGTCTGCTCTCTGACACAGAGGGTGTTTCTGGTGTCAGAAGGAGTGTCACACCTTGGGAAGCCTTGAAATGAGGTGTTGCTGGTGGTCACTAGGGGTTGGGACTTTCAGGCTCCAGCAAAAAAAATTGCCAGTTACCTCCCATTAACCCTCCTTTCTAAATTAATGGCCAGTTTGTGCAGACTTCTTTGAGTGTATATGCCTTTGGGATATGATGATACTGTTACTTCACCCTTCTACCATCTAACACTTCTCCTCTTCCAGTGTTTTTCCTGCCGTGAGGCCTGCTTTAAAGTATTTGTGGTAGAAAAAAAAAAATCTCTCACTGAGAACACATTTAGAAATTTGAATGTCATATATATTAAACTCAGACAGTGAAACCCATGGAATGCAGGGCTCTCCAAGAGAAAAATGTGGCCAGAGCTATGGAAAATGAGTTTCCTTCCAGCTCTCATAACTTCTGCAGCAACCTCTGGAAATCTGCAGACTGCTCAGTGGATGACCAGCTATCTGCAGAAAGTCCCAAGAAGGCTTGCCATAGAAATTCCAGGCATTTCTGAAAGAACTGAATAAAAAGCATCTGTCTGAGCTAGTGCATAATCTCTTTTGATCTGAGTTCAGATATGAGGTTTTGTAGTGGTCTATGTCAATCAGGGTATGAAACTATCATAAAACATGTCAGGACATAATAGTAAATTTATAACATCAAAGTCAATAGCATACAATGACTTAACTCTGTGGGACTGCATCAAGAGCTACCCAAATATTTTTAGCACTAATAAAGGAAACAGACTTCAGGGTGGATCCCTTCTCTGCTATGTATTTATGTCTGCTTTTATGTTTTTGAGGCAAAAGTGATGAACTTTGTCCTCTTGCAGAACATTTATAATATCAATAGGACTAGATGACAAATCTCTGGTCAGATATTGATGTATCAGTGTGACATATCAAAAATATCAACACCGCTCTGGAAAAGGACATGCGGGCTTTGTCTCTCAGCGTTTTTCATCACTCTGAATTGGAGCTGCTTCAGAGACAAAAGGGCCAGCCTTTCAGCAGCTGTAACTCAGCCCTTCTCTATCAGCATCACAGAGCTACTGGGATCTTAATGGAGGGATGTCAGGTGGTGAACTGTACCATGTCTCATAGCACCTGCTCAGGTGTTTCTTCTAGAGGTGTTTCATATTATGGAAATGACTTGGTGAACCTCAGTCATCATAAATGTATCCTCTCCTCGTCCCCCTCTCTGTAACTGTGATGGTGCCACCTGCACAGACCTCCTCTGCAGGGTGGCCTTGCTCACACTCCCACATCTGTGGCTGGCACCACTTCTTCTTCATTCCAGGATGCCTGAGCATGTTGGAGTGGAAGCTGGTGTGGGAGAGGAAGATCAGGAAAAAACACTTTTCATCCCACCAGTGTTGCAGCACCCTCTGTAGAGGAAGGTTTGCCCTTACTGTTTCCAAGCCTATTATTCCCTCAGAAAAGGGACTAAAAGATTGGAGAATCACCAGGTCCAAACAGCATCACCCACCATGGTGTGGATGCTTGGTCGTAGTTAAGTGTGAAAGAAAAGTGAACTAATCATTGTCTAAAGGCCTAGTGGTTTCATCCCACTTAAAATCTTTGTTCACAGAAGAGAAGCTGCTCTGTCCTATGGACAGACACAGAGCAGAACGGGCAGAGAGGTTCATGTCCTGGCTTTCTGTGTTCTTCCTTTGGGTGGGTTATGCTTAAACAAGCCTGATGCACATTGCTGAAGTGTCTTGAAATAGTTTCCAGTGCTGCAATTTTTTTCCATACTGTTAGCCTAGTGAAACACTTAAGAGTCAATGTTCTCAATTGTTTTTCAGGGTAAACAGCTCGTAACATTTCCTACAGGAAGTACAGTTTTTATAGATTTAGTTCTATTTATCTGGCACTTGTAAAGATGTAATTTGCTTTTCTATTGTTTATAAGATTTCTTGTTAAGAAGGAAAAGGTTTTTATTCACACATTTGCTTATTTAACCAAATGCCAAGGAAAGGCACAAGGAATTTACTAGCAACTATGATGCAGTATAATTTCAACAAGCTGCAGGTCTTTCTAAAAGACAATAAAGACCTTCAAGCAGGCCAGTAAATGAAATAGATACTGGGTGCAAAGCCTTATGGTTCAGGACTTTAGGAGGGGAAGCAACATGCACTATAGAAAGTTAACTCTCTGCTTGGCCCTGAAGTAACTTGCCATTTAGGGAAGGACATGTTTTTATCCATTTCTGAAGACTATAGGAATTTCAAGTTTTCAAATAATGTGACATGTGGGCTAAGAAATACACTTTCTGGGGAAATTTCTCTGAGCTTGATTCCTTTGGCAGCTGAATTCCTGTCTTTCACCTGCAGGAGCCTCCTTTCCATTAGCAGCTATCTATGCCTTCTGACAGAGTGCATGTGGTAGAGTCACACTTGACCAGATGAGATAGAAGCACAGTAATGGTGCTAGATCCAGAGGTGTGAGTCTGATGTAGGCTTGAAGTAGAGACTGCCCTTTAATGACCTGTCTGCAGGTGAATATTTGATCATTTGAGAAGCTGGTAAAGGATGGGGAATGCTGATTGAGATAGATAGGTACATTGATTGATTGACTTCTCTGTCTCTCTGTAGACACACAAGATATTGTTTGCAGACAGGATCTGTAGATTTATTTTGAAAGAGGTGCTGCAGGGTACTGGACCTATTCCTGCTGCATGAAATCCTGTTCTGACTGGTGCAGGGAATGTGACAGGATGGGATGTTAAGCTCAGGTTTCTGCACAGAGGAGCTCTGACAGCACAGCCACATATGGGGATTCTGAAGAAGGAGCACACCATGCAGCAATAGTTTTAGGCAGGCAGTGCTGACCATGCCAGCAGAGCACCACAGCTGCACAGTGCTCCATCCGAGGAGCACGGTCCAGCTATCCCAACAACTGGTAGTGTTGTGCTTGCATCAGCAGCACTGGACATCCTTACAGTGGCATACATTCCCAGGGCAGGTCTGTTTGGAAAGGGCATTTATTTATGCTGCTGAAATTATCTGGGACTCTCTGACTAAATAAGTTGTCTGAGGAGAAGCACGGTGGAAAGGGTACAAGTAGTAATAATTTTTATTCTAATTACATTCTGTAATTAGAATATGGGCCACAGGACGCAGTAACTCTTGTTAGGTGGTCAGGCTTCATTGCTTTTGCTTCTGCAGGGTCTCCATCTTCCAGTTCCTGTGTTTCCCAATATGCTCACCATTACTGGGTGAGAAGAGATAGGCAAACTAGGAAAACCACATCTCTGAAATGAAGGAGCCTAATAAATTGAAAAGGCAGCTCAAGCAGGAATGCTGATAGCAGTATCCTGTGAACATCCACTCTGCTGGACACTCACCATCACTGCTGGATGTTGAGAAACCCACTTAAAGACTAACCATGGCTGGGGGTTGCTTCTCTTCTCCACATGTACAGCTCTTGCTACCATTGACAGTGCTATAGAAATTTCAGAACCTTTCCTATGCA
Source organism: Dryoscopus gambensis (assembly GCA_013389985.1). NCBI lineage: Eukaryota > Metazoa > Chordata > Aves > Passeriformes > Malaconotidae > Dryoscopus > Dryoscopus gambensis. Next base: position 191,051 of record WEIT01021728.1, read on the forward strand.
TAGTGTTCATTCCATATTTTTCTTCCTCTGCAACACTGTGGGGAATAGATTATTCCTGTTTAGGTTTTGGCTTGCTCTGAACAAATGGAGTGGTTTTGCTTTGGAAGGAATACTGTATCTTCTGTTTTCTTTGATTATTAACATTAGAATTAAGTCTGCAAGCAGGCTGCTTTTCATTAATCCCAGTGTTTCCTTCCTTGTCTTTTATGTCCACTGGTGACTCACCCGGAGCAGAGGAATGATGGAGGTGAGTCGCAGGGTTGTTAGTAAAACGTATTGGGGATTCCTAAACACATCCTACGTTTTCCATCCATTTGCAAGTGATTAGATGAAATGTAGAGCATTTCCTTGCAAAATAAAATAAAATTGAAATAAATCCCAGATGAGCTGTAAATTTCATTTCTATTAAAGAAAAAAAGCCTTTGAAGAGGTATTCAGGGCTGCCTGTGCCATTTGTGTGTGTTATTTGTGTCAGGCACACTTATTGCATGCCCATTTGCTGCATATTGCCTACCCTTAATTTAATTTATCCTGGTGATTTTCAGGTATTTCTAGCCATTGTTGGATCTCCATCATACCACCTCTGAGATGCCCCTTTGCATCCTCCCTGACCAGCACATCATGTGCAGCTTTCTTCTCCCACCCTCCCTGTTCCTGCCAAGAATTCCTTTCAAGCAGTCTTCTGTTCTCTCCTTCAGCTAAAAACAAAATCACAAGCTTTGGGCTTGGTTTGAAAAACTCAAGCACAGCTGCGTTGGGTGGGGTTGGAACCCAATGACCTTTACAGTGAAGTAAGAGCTACAGTTCAGGGGTAACTTTTTTCCTGCTGCATCTCCTCTCCCTCTCCCTCTCCCCTTCTGACTATTGAAAGCAGCTAGTAGGATGAGTGAATCAGGCTTTGTTTTAAGCCTACATACCTGTCCCAAACCTTTTTTCAGAGAAGGCTGCAGGAAATCCTGTCACTTAAGGACCATTTCTATTGACTTGGGGTTTTGTGCTGCCATTAACCTTTCATTTAGAAAAAGGTATTTTCCATCCCTGGTGTGTTTTAACGGATACAACTTTAGAGAGCAAATGCACACATTCAGCCTTATTTTTCTGTTCTTGTGTAGAAGAACTTCTCTGGTCACTTGATCCCCCCAATAACCTTGCTTAGTATTACTCCAGTTAAATTTACTCTTTACAAAAAATGGTGCATAGCAGTACAAATTAGGTGTCACAAGAACTTTGTGTGACCTCACTGATTCATGAGTTCTTGTGTTCAAAATATCTGTTTCATCTTGTGATCACATCTGCTGTTCTTATGGATTCACCACATTTTTGGCTTGACATCACCCTAAATAATACACTTCAGTCTGTCTCCTCCATCCTCTCACACAAACAAACTCCTGGGATATAGCAGAGATCCTTCCTACTAGACATATTAAGTATATGACTTTGTATTTTTGATTTAGTTTCTGCTGTTCCAGACTTCAAGGTCATCCCGTTTTTTCCCAAATGACATTGCAGTCCTTCCCTCTTGGCAGTTCCTTTCTATGTTGCATTAGCAAAAAATTCATTAACACATGAAAAACTGTAGCAGGTCATTCAGGTCATTTCTGAAAGTGCTGCTCTGAGATCCAATACTTTCCACTGGATGAACTCCACCAGTCCCTTCCAACACAGTCTGTTCTCTGCTTTTAGTCTGCTGTCACTTGCAGCTATACCCACAAGAAATGCAGTGGGAAATGTTTTACTCGTGGTCAAAAAGAACAGCATTTTCTTCTTCCAGAAAGCAGTTGTCTTGTTCCCCAAAAATCATGTTAGCCCTACTAAATGCACTTTAGGTTTCATTGCCTTTTCTATTTGTCACAGTGCCTTTAGTTGCTTTGGCTTCACCCTTTTCCAGCTGTAGGTTCTCCAGAGTTACAGGGGAAGGAATGTATGTGCCATCAACATTTCATGAATTGTCTTCTTCTAAATTTACTTACATCCTAGTTTTGGGCACCTGCTCTCTCCAACTAGTGTCAACCATTACATCTTTGTTCCCATGTTCAAGATCACCGTCTTTATTAAATACTCAGGCTGTGGGGTTTGTCTAGATTATCTTTCATTTCAGCCTTCTCCATTTTGCCCATCAGCCTCACTTTTCAGTCCTCCTACCTTCTATACATGGCAGAAAAAAATATTTCATTTCTTTACAACTACTTGCCTTTTTAATTTCTATACTTGTACTTCCTGAACTTTTAACCATAAGCTTCTTTACTGACTAATTCATCTTTCCCATGCCCTACAGACTGTGCTTGCTCCTAACACCCTTTTTAAATGGTAATACTAATTTTTGTGCTAGCATTTTATTCGGTTAGATATGCAGTCCTTTCGTATAATTTTTTTTATTTAAAACACAGTCTGAGAGTAGTTTTTGTACCTTTGTCAAACAACTTTCAAACCTACGCCTGGAATACTTTTCATTTTACTTCATTTTGTAAAAACAAACCTTCACCCTTATTTGTGATTTGAGGTTTTCACTGTTCTTCACACTGGTCTTGGCTGGTTTCTTCTGGTAGAGTAACACTGACGTGCAAATGTAATAAACATCAGTTAAGTGCAGCTTAATTGAACTGATCAGCTGATCATTTGTAAGTAAAGTATGGAGATAAATGTGATTTTATAGAAGGTAATTAGTGTTGCCATACAGCATGCAGGTTTCACTGCTCAGTCCTTTGATAGAAAGAGACTTAATACGGCAAGTATTTTGGTAGACACTACTATTGTTGCATATTAAAATGATCTAATCTTAAAGCCAGACCTCCTTTGCAAAGCATTGCACGTGTCTGTTCAATTTTTGCACAGCTTCTCTCTTACTGTGGTATTTTTTCTCCTCCTAGGGAAAACATACTAAAAATGCATTCATTCTGCTCCTGGCCTTGTCGAGTCTGGTGAGCACCTTCAGTGGCCAGTGTGAGTGGAGGCAGAGGCCCCTCTGGCACATCTCTGAGATGGTATCAAAGCTGGCGGCCTTGGTGTCCCGAGGAGATTGGCCCAGAGCCAGGTGGGGGCCAAGCAGGTTCTGAGCAGCGTGCAAGGTGATGGTTCCCACAGGCAGCGGGATCATGCGGCTCCACCAGGAACATGCTCTGCAGTAGTGGTGGGGACATCTGGATCAGACCTCCATCAGCAAATGGCTTTGCTGGTGTCGGCACTTTGAAGGGGCTGGGTGCCTCGCTGTGAGCACAGGACACTGTGGGACGGAGGGAGAACTCCTCCTTCTCTCTGGGATGCTGCAGCAGCTTTACTGGTGGTTCTCCCTGCTGGCTGGCCATAGAGGCTCTCGGGCCAGCGCCGGTAGGAACAGGGCACTCCTTCCGGACCCAAGCAGCGGGATGAGATGTGGCAGTCCCACAGGATGCCCCACTATAGGATCTGCATCCAGCAGGGCTCTTCTCTAGCTCATTCAGCTCCCTGTGCTGGGCAGCAGAGAAGGGATCTGCTGTCACAGGACTTCCACCACCCTGCCCTGGTACAGGGAATAGTGGAGATTCTTGGGGCTTTTGGCTACAGTAGTTTGAGCTGTCACTTTTATCCTTATCTTACATCACTGTAGTTTAGCCCCTGATTTTTTTCTGGGCATGGTGAGGAGAAAGAAGAACAAATGTCTGGCAGGCGACCTTGTTATCTATTGCACATAAAGGATAGGATTTCTGTAAGGCAAGAACCGCACAATGGACTTGATTTCTGCATATTTGCTCAGATAGTGAATGCACTTTTTCTTTTATAAGTCCTCTAGCATATGATAACTTGTAATTTACTTCGGATCACACAGGGGACAAAGTACTTTGAAATACAGGCTGAGTAATACAAAATTAAAGTGAGTGACTTGGAATAACAAAACTGAAAAATCCAAAGGCCACAGGAGTGTTTTTATTGAAAGCAATAGGATGCTCCCTCAGCTCTGGCTGCTGTGCTTTGTAAGGGCATAAAGGTGGGGAGCTGCACTTGAAGAATGGTGCAGAGCCAAGCCATGGCTTGGTGTGACTGACTGTATATAAACAGCAGCCCATGATATGAAAAATTAGTACAAACTTCCCCCTCCAGACAGAAAAAGGCATGAAGGAATGAGAGACTGGGTAAAACTCCAGCCCTGCTGAAGTGGGTGGGAATTTTGTCTCTGCTCATGCAGTACAGGAATCTCCCCTACAGGCTCATAAGAAATTTTGCAACTGTGTAGTAATGTGTGCCAGGGAAAATTCAGTGCTTGGCTAAATAAGTATTTGATATTACATCTGTTTACATGCTTTCCATCAAAGCTATACTGGGTTGTTTCCCCTTCAGGGACAGAGAAGCCTGGAAAAGCCTCTCTGAAGGGAAGGAGCAGAAAGAGCCCTTTTCCTGCCCATTTATATTTGTCACATGCCAAAGAGGTCCTAGTCCCGTGTGATGCTTGTGGTTTTTCTTCAAAGGGTCTGTGTCGGTACAGACAATCCCAGCTGACTGCCCTGGCTGTGCACTTTTGTTTTCTAACATAACCTCCTTGGAAAATATGATGTTACAGTATTGGCCAGTCCAGTTAGTCAGTCAGTCACTCTTGGTTGGTGTCTCCTACAGTAACATGATGAACAGGTTGTAGTAGTTTTTTCTTGGTTTGGTTTTTTTGTTGTTGTGGTGGTGGTGGTGGTTTCGTTTGGTTTTGTGGTTCTCTTTTTTTTTTTTTCGTTTTTTTTTTTTGGTTGGTTGGTTAGTTTGGGGGGAGGGGGTTGGTGAGAGGTTGGAGGGGGTTTTGTTGTTAGTTTTCCATCAGCTCTCAGAAAAATTAGTCTATGAGATGTTAACTTTCTCCTTAAATTTTGCATCCCATTGGTATGTCCTTTTTGCTGCACCAATTCATTCCACTTCCCAGGCAATTCCCAGCATCCTCTGCAGAGCTACCTCCCTGGCTTTCTTTGACAGGCTCTTCTCCTTCAGACTGCACAGAATATCAGCCTTTCTTACAAACATAAATAGAGTAATTTCGCAATAATCCTGTCAGATAAGGAAGGATTATCACCCCCCGTACACCAGAAACATGGGAACTTTTCTAGTGCCCAGAAATATGCAGTTGCCAAAGACCAGCTGATTTCTCTCATTTTTGTCTGGAAGAGATGGATCATTTCTGAGTGGGGAGGAGATATCTCCACTGACACAGGGTGTGGCAAGGGATCATGGGGAGAATTACAGTCACTAATTTTGGTGATTGACTGGAAGGGACATTCCCTGTCCAACCTTTGGCAAGCAAGTGCAGGATTACTTTAATAAACTACAAGGGTTTTTTTAGTTCTAATTAAAAGGGAGGGATGTGTTCAGTTTGTAAACACAAATGCAAACACATTTGGTAACTAAGCAGTTTGGCCAGTGTCCTCCTTGTAAAAGCTGAAGTTTGCAGTTAGACTTTGAAATAATAGCATACAACAGTACACTGAGTATTTGTCATGAAGTGATTTCATCTCTGTTAATACAGTCTACCCAGTGCTGAGACTGATGTTTTTAAAAGTCAGATGTGACAGAGGAAAAAGTTAATCCTTTGGCGAAAGAATAACCTGCTGATTAGTTTCATTATTTAGAGCTATATGAATATGCATTTATAGAATGTTGGATTGAATATCTCAAGACTTGAGTGCAGGTAGTAGCAAAAATCATCTCCTAAGAATGTAAAAAATGCTTTTGTTTTAAAAGAAAATAAACATTTTCTGTGAATTTATGACCAAGAGCTTTTAATACTAAAATTTAAAGATAAAAATAATTTTGAAATAACTTATGGCAGTCGATACTGTATGTTTGCATATTACATTCTTCTTCAGTTCAGACACTGAAAATAGATGAGGTGTTTCCTGAGTTTGTTTCTAGAAAATGTCAGCTTCACATTCCTATTAACACATTGCTAAAGCTTTGGCCAACTGCGTCTGAAACAAACCTGCTACCATGAGATGTAAAACTAAAGGAACACCATAATAGTTTGAGGAACAAAATTGCTGCACAGATATAGAATGAGACCTGAAGAAGAGACATCCTGCAAGATACAGCCAGAGGAAGTTATCCAGAAATAAGAGAACCAGCCCTCCTCCTCCCAGGGCCTGCTTTCCTGCTCCAACAGATGGACCTCAAATGAGCCCAAGGGCACAACCACAGTTAATTAACCAAGCCATAGCGTGGATCTGATAATGACATGGGTAAGAGGGTCTGTGTGGTTGTAGGGTCAGTCCCCTCACTTGTTACTGAGAGCACATATGGTAGGAGTGACTGTAACGCTGAATCCCAGTGGCCACCATCTCAGAATGGGATACTGGTTTCCAGGATGGTGTGTGGTGTAGGGAATGGGAAAGGCTTTGCACTAGGAAGAGCTGAGATTAGTTAAAGCATAGCAGCTCCATATGCAGCTTCAAGACATCACACGCACAATGGATCTGAACAAGAAGGGGTAAGCTCAAGTGCCATGGTGAAGAAAGGTTTTTGAACTGCTGATACCCTTTTGTAGCCTTGCAGCCTGCACTGACAAAGTAACAACATCAGAAACAGCAGAAATGAGCAATACTCTGTTTCCAGGGTTAGAAGGGTAGTGACAGTCTTTTCCCCAGTGCTAGTGAAGAATTACTGGGAGCTCTTATAACCTTGACTGGGGAACCCTGGAAAAGTACTGCCTAACAATATCACCCCTCTGCACCTTCATCCATCAACCACAATGCAACAAACCACGCCATTATCTAACAGAAATAACTTCCCTCAGTGCAGGGTGATTAAAAGACTGTAACAGGATTTAAAAGACTTGCTAATTTCAGAAATATACACAACTGTGGTAGGCAGGGACAGGCG
>WEIT01021729.1:1231-52180 GCA_013389985.1 Dryoscopus gambensis
ACAGGAGAGATCTTTTAATGCGTCCGCACTTGTGCAAAGTTTTCAAAAGTGCCGTGAGAGCAACAGGGGTCCAGGGGAAGGGAACCAACCAGGAACCTCTGGGGGCATAACAGAACAGAACAGAGCATTCTGGGGGAAGCCATCTCAGTCACCATAACCTGGAAAGGAACCTAGGACTTATCCCACCATAGGACTCCCTTCATTCCTCATCCAGCAGGCCCACCAGCCTCCACAACTCCCCCTTCTCTATTAATTAAAAGGGCTTCTCTTAGGGATCTTAAAAGCAAGCATTTTAAGCAATCATTATCTCACCAGTTTCATCCACTCATTTGAATGTCAGCTTGTTATGAGAAGGTTGATGGACTACGGTCTCTCACTTGATCTTGTTTACTCAAAAATAGATAAAAGCAGGTTTTGGTGCCACTGAAGAGTCTTCCTACCTGTCATGAATAGCTTATTTCACACAGTCTAGGAAAAAGAGGATGGAGAATTCTTTGACTCTGAAAATTCACGTGATAGAGGAGGAAAATAGTGTACAATCTATTCTGCAAAATAGACTTTTTTCTTGTGGTCTTCTTCTCAGTTAAAATAAACATCTTTTAAGCCTAAAGCAACCTCCTAAATTTAGAACTCTCAGTTGCGTACATATTCTTGTGGACATTATGAAAACAAGAAGTTCATTGTTACATGTTAAATTTATACTCAGTAAACCTGCCAAGAGTGTTTCCAGTTGACTTAGAAAAATGTCAAGCTTTTGCCTTGGAAAACAGGATATTAAAATGCTTGTTGATAATTTTTCTTCCCCTGAAAAAAAAATTGAGGAGAGAAGCCGTCCCTGAACTGTCACATAATGATAGTGACCATGTGTTTGAATTCACAGTTTATTCTAGTTAAAACATGCATGAAATTGATGAATTACTGATATGCATAACTAACTGTGTCTTGCTTAAAGCAAGGTATGTAGGACAATAAAATCTCTGAGCAAGATACAGTATCAGATCGATTTACAGAACTCTGATCTTGAACGTACTCACCACTTTTCTGCAAAAGACCAACGTCATTAGGTGTGCAGTTATCACAGCAAAACGGTGCCTCTGACGATTAGTGTTGGAGCTTTCATTCACAAGTTTCTCATTTGTTTTCCACTGGGCTCAGTAGCTAGATCACTCAGGTAAGAAAACAGGTAAAAACATAGGTTATGGCTAAAAATCACCTGATTATTTTGAATTATATTGCTTACGTACACCTATTTACATGTATGTTTATATATGTGTGCTTATATAAAGTATGTAAACAGTACCTTGTATATTAGCTACTTGAGATCATTATTATTCCTACAAGCCTGCAGAAGATAGAAATTATTTAGCAAGAAGTCAAAAATTTTACTCTGTATTATTAGGAGACTGGAAACATATGTGGTGTTATGGGCAAATTACCACCATATGACTGACATACAGAAGGTTCAATTCAAAGAAGAATTTCTGTAAGACTCCCTGACCTAACTGCAAAAGAACCTGTCTATATCATCACTTCATTCCTGTATCCCCTGCTTTCTTGTAGCCATTACTGGCATAGACAGACAATATTTTCCTTCGCTGTTCTGTTTTCAGTCTTCTGTAACAAAAACAAAGAGAGAGAAGTCATGCATTGTATTTAACAGTTATTGCAAAATGAATAATTATCTGACACACATCAGAAAAAAAATATGAAATTAATTATGGCATGTTCTAGCTACAGCATTTGGAATCTTGCCATTTGCCAAATGTATTTTCCGTTAACTTTCTTGAAAACAAGTAGAAGTCCACTAGTTTTGTTCAGATACTGGTTACTATCATTTTTCTTATCAATCTTAGCTGTTATTTATCCATATAGCATCATTAGTATTTGTTCTTTAAGATACACAAACTCTCTACCACAACATGAATGTACTCTCAAGCAAACAAACACACACAAAAAAAGGAAGAAAACACTGAAACAAACAAAAATAAGGAACTTCTTGCTGAAAAGGAAAACATTTAACAAAACCCTACTCTATAGGGTTCTCTTAGCAAAAACTTTAAAGGTCTGCATAAGATTGTCTTCAAAGATCTTGACAGCAGGCTCTCTCAAACCGATGGGGGAATGGGAAGGGCCTCAAATTCCAAAATTTAGGCTATGAGCCACAAAACATTTAACTGCTGCTTAATTTGAAGCAGACAAGTAGTCCAAATGACTGTAAGCTCTGTGTGCCTGTGTCTGCCTGTTTACTTACTTACCTGCCTGCAGCCAGCAAAATCTTTTCCAAGCATGGAAGCCATCCTCATGGAAGATGTGTCTTCAGTAGGAAACTAGGTGTGTTATCACTTCAGGTAACAAATGCCTAAAAAATTCCTAATGAAGACAGGCAATTTGTGGCTTTCATACATTAGCAATTCACCACAGCAGATTGTGCTGAAGCAAAGGTCCAGCTTGATCTCTAAATTCATGCTGAAATTCTGAACTGATTAAGCTTTACGAGGACTTTACCTCATACTAGTAATCTTGGTTATCAAGCGCTAGCTAAACTGAGTAACAAACACCTTGATTTTTTTAGAGTAAAACAGGATGTGTGAGAATTCATCTGCTTACTTGAGATCTACATAACGACTCATCTGAAAACAAAGAAGTCTAATGATTACATTGAGAATAGTCTGGTGATCTTTATCACCTTATTATTACAAAAGAAGGAAGTTTCTTGAACTGTTAGGGTGCAAATAAGTCATAAGGACCAAAGGGAGGAGGGGAGTTGACTATGTGTTGGGACAGATATTGGTCCCTTGTCAAGGGCCTTCTTGGCAAAATTTGATAATTAAACTGAATCACATAGAAAGTTTAAAACAAAATGGTTTTTTTTCTTGGCAAGCAATCATAAGGTTTGCATTCTTTTAAAAATCCAAGCCAGGGTTCTGGTGATTTGCCTGATTTTCCAAATGAAACATATATATGTAATGTTCCTAGAATCCTGTTTGTTATGCCTTGGGGTTGTTTAGTGGAGATAATTATCTGCTTTATTGCTTTAGAAAATGGTAATTTGAGAGGAGTTGTTTTTATTGTTGTTCTGCTTTGTTTGATTTTTACATCCACTAGCAGACCTATGCTGAATTAAAAGCTTAGTAGAGGCAAGATTCTTCAGTTTTGCTTTTAGGTAAAATAGATTAGGTTAGCAGTATGCCTTCAGGTCTCTCTTTTTGTTTTATATTTATTTACATGGTAGAAAAGCCTAGGTTCCTTGTCACTGCATGCATTTTGCTTGTAGTAATTACCCTGAGGTAAAGGCTTACTTAATAACCAAAGCCAGACTGAGGTTTTTATAATTGTGGGGTTTGGAGTGGTGGTTGTATGCAGTTGTAAGAGTGCGAAGGCTGGTGCCTGCTTGGTAATACTCTGAAATTATTACTGTTTATAAAATATTAAGAAATTCACTTTTGCCTTCTAAGAGAATTTACATGGAACCAAGCTTGGAATTTTTCTGAAATAATGTCTCTAGGTACATTTTGAGTAAAAGTTTTAAGGAACTCTGCACTTTATCCTATAGTACCACGCCTTTACCATGGCTCCTGAGCAGAGCAAGCGAAGTCAGTATAAACCTAGAAGAAACAACTGCACATAAAAACTCATATGCAATGATTACTAAATTGAGTAATATAAGTTTAATTAACTTAGTTAAATGGCAAGCTCACCCAGTAATTTCCAGTAAATATATACATGTTTTTTATTCATACTCCTCATTACATATGAGTATTTTTCTCTGACAATTTGGTTCTTTGGAATGTGTTTATTGGACAGGCTGGCAGCCTGCTTGTATGAAACAGAGAACCAAATTTGAACAAATTTGTTAAGAATATCAGTATAAATTAATCAGTTTTGATGAAGTCACTAATGAAATTCACTAATGCAGAGACTGATTTAATTTACAAGAATAAATATAAATACTTAATAAATAGAAAATGTAAATAAATAATGAACCAGAACTGAAATACAGAAAACTATGAGATCATGGGCTCTGAGTAAAATTAATATCTCAATATCCTGATTCTAAAAGACAAAGGAAGTAACCAGGGAAGAGCTAGCGCAGGGCAAGCACAGATTTTATTTTCTCTAATACTTTCCTGGCCTCAGTTGTTTTCATTGTATCAAATTTCTTGGACCTCATGTAGTTTATCTATTTAATTACTTCTCCCAAGTACTTGCATGACATTTCTGCATGTCTTTCCAGTTTTTTGCTTGAGCATGTTTATTTTTTTAATATAAAATATCATTTAGCAAAAAGTTCAAAATATATACAACACCACTGCATGATCAACCACCTTCTTCTGTTTTAAACTACAGCTTTATTCATTAGCCCATAACTCCTACCCTGTAAGAGACAGTGAAAAGGTCTCTCTAGCTTCTACACAACTATCTCCAGATAGTTATGATTCTGAAGACCTTTATGATATGCCTATCCAGTCATCTCTCAGTTGAATATCATTCAGTTTAATCATTATTCATTTTGAAGCTGTTTTGTATCTTTGATCATCCTTGTTGTTCTTTGAACTTTCTTGATTTCTGCTGTAGGCCTATATTCTGCTGAAGTGAGATAAGAAAAAAAATCACAGTATTCTAGAAGATGAAGCATATATTTACAAAGAGGCATAAACATTTATTTGGCATTTGCTCTTGCTTCCTTTTGTAATAATTCTTAACATTCTTTTTTTCCCACTGCTGAATGTTAAGCCAGTGTTTTGATGGAACTATTTATCATAGCAGTTTCACTTATGAGGAGCAACGTTGCAGACCTCCAGATCACATGAAAAGCTAGGATTGTCTTTCCTTGTTGCAGTGGCTGAACCTGCAGCTGTGGTGGCCGGGGGGCCAAAGAGTCTAGCTATGGGGGAGGTTCGCTGGTGGGCAGTCTGAAGTTTAAGAACCCCCTTAAGTCGGTGAGAAAAGCTTCCCCCATCCAGCCTTGTGATCCCATGTAGATTCGGTCTGTCTGACTGGCCAGTTGACAGACACTCCTTGTATCCCCAAAAAGGCTGTAATCCAGCCCCACTCCGCCCCCTCCCTCTCCCCATTGGTTGTTGTTGTGTTACCCCGCCTCCCTTGTCCCCCTTTATAAGTGTGTCACAGGCAAAGGCTATCCCTTTTTCGTCAATGGGCTGCTTTGGGTCTTTCCGTCGCACGGGTGAGAGAGCTGCTTGCGAGTGTGCAAAATAGCACTGCCGGGGGTTCCACGCTAAAGGAACGCCTCAGGAACAAAGCAGCACTTTCTCCATCAACACTCACATGGCAATATTTCCTCATGTGCATCTTGTTTTATATATCTAGAATGACTATTAGCTGCCTTTTCATTACATAGTCACATAGACTTCTAAGGTCCTTTAGCTGTCTTCAGATTCTCTAATAAATGATATTATCTGAAAACTGTTTCACCCACTGAGGATATAATTTTCTAAATAATTTAGAAATATATTGATCAGCCAAGATGTCATGGAACTGCAGTGGAACCACGGTGGTAACCTCTCTCTCTTATAATAAAAACATATAAATTCTATTTTGGTTATCTTTTAACCAATGTTTTATCAGTGGGATCTTCTCTCTACTTCTGTGATTACTTAGTCCCCTTAAAAGTCTTTGGTCAAAGACACAAAAAGTCTTTGGATAGGTAAACTAGCAGTCAGATTACCTTTAGCTACACGTCTGCTGAGCCCTTTGAAGATCTTCAAGAGGTTTACAATGCAGGACTTCCCTTTAGTAAAGCTATACTGAATCTTCCATAGGATTGTAGTTCCCCATGTTTCTACCCTCAATTAATTTCATCCACATTAAGATTCTGATCCCATAGATAATTAAACGTTTAAGTATTTTGCTAACTTGAGTCACCTTTTAAACAGCATGAAGCCCTCTAAATGCGTGAAGTGCTACATCTTTTTTTAAGAATGTCCTGTGCTCTAGTATGAACAGGCGATCTGATTCTTTTACAACTGCATGAAATATAGATGTATAAGTGCACTCCCAAACCCCGAAGCTATCACAAATGTGTTCTAGTGTAATGATGCTGCATTACAATGACTCATTTCTAATAGCTAAGCTTCTGTTAGAAGTTGGAAGCAGATCTCATGCAAACAGATACATAGTCTGGAGAACTAGAGGTAAAGCATGTTGTTTGGCGAGAGAATTTTTCATCATCCTTTGGACTCATTCTGAATTCCTGAGCAGCCAACAGCTTGGAAACCCTGTATTAGAAGTGATATCATTTGGGTTAAAGCAAGAAAAGGTTATTTTCTCTTAATGTGCATATATATATGAGACACAATGAAAGAAACAAGACAAAACAAAACATGAACAAACTTAAAAGCAATATTAATAAAACACACTAGACAGCTGTCAGTAATTCCCAGTCTAATTTCTTCTTGGCAATTTTGCAGAGAAGAAGAGATGTTTGGATGACTCCTTATACAGCCAAAGGCTCCAGGAAACAATATCGTACTAAGTGATTTAAAAGCTTTGCTTTAATATTCATAGAAGCAAGGATTCTCAAATCTCATAATAGCCTTTCATCGTGTGTAATGGTTGTGAATATGCTTTGATTCTGATAAAGTCTTCAACATAGTAACAGACTATCAATTTCTACATTTATAAAAAAAAAGGCACTAAAATTTTGTAATACAGCAGAGGTGAAACGCAAGAAATTATATATTTGGAAATTCCAAAAGATAGGTAGTCAGGGTGGAGCAGGAGACAGGAATAGGGGACTTCGGAAAAGACAGTATCTTCCAAGACATAGGCACAGAAATAGAAATGCTGTCCCACCTGTACAATTCTTGTCCTTTCAGAGGTTCCTAGAGAATTTCACAATATTTCAAAGTCAGTGGTTACCTCTAAAGTAGCCTTTTATTTCAGACCAAAAGTGGCTTCATGAAGGAAGTCCCCCAGTTGCCTTTACTACGTGCTGGTTTGCATTGCAGGGCAGTCTCAGAGTGCATGAATTTATATTCTTTTAGGTGAGACTGATATTCAGTGCAGGACTTCACTGCCACCTAATAACACTTCAGCTGGAAACAGACATTCACTTCATGCAAGCTGAGAGCTCACCTGAAGTTATCTCTCCCCACTGCAAAAGCATTCCATGGATGTCCTCACCAACTTGCTACCAGCTGAGGCAGATGTAGCCAGAATAAAAGGGACATCAATAGCTCATGCAGAGGAGCAGTGCGTGTGTGCTATAGCATCCAAGTACTGTTTCGCTTGGCCTTCAGAGGAACATGTTGCAAAATTTATAAAATTGAATTATTTTGATTCCATATGCAGACTAGAATTAAGTTTAGCTTATGGTAATACTTAAAATTTATGCATGGAATTTACTCTGCTTAAACCTGCACCCGAAACAGATTAATGCTGAGCAGGAAAAGTAGTTGACTAAGTGCAGCAGATGTATTTTCCACATTTTAATAATCAAGAGTGATACTTGGCCTGAAGTTAAGTTTTCCTCAGTTCAACTTTTGAGTTAGATGCCAGGTGGTAATAAATACCCGCTATTTTGGTGTTACACCTGTAAGAGATGGCAATTCCAAACTGAGTCACTTGAACACCATTTAAGGTCAAGTCTTCAGTTTTTTGTCTCTCATGTCAGACTGAGAAACCAGATTATCTTAATGCAAGTCTCAAATTTTAAGGCATCCAGAGCACACACACACACAAAACCCCTGATTGTACTTTTCAAGCCTTGCAGGTGTGTAAACAGGCCAGCAGAGTACATATATCAGTTAGTCACTGTTATCATGCCTCTTTGCATGAGACAGATTCAAAATTGTACCCAAGTATCTCATAGACCAAAGTCAAGGCCTAAATAAACATACTAAAAAAAGGTTTATAATTTAGTCACAGCTAAAAAATGTCATCATTTATCTTAATCCCAGACATTTTAACAGGTCTTTGCTAAGCATTTGTTCATGAACAGATGTTCAGCATAGACTACTTGGTGAAAACGTATTTACTCTACTTGACACAAAAAAAACCAATATTGGCAAGTGCTTAAATGAGGAATCCTCTAGACTAGGGAACTCCTGAGGCAGCTACAAGATAGATACCATCTAGCTCTTAGAACAAGGGCAATGAGGAAATTGTTTCAACAAAACAACAGTGAAACATATGGAGTTACTACAGACATCCACGTAATAACTGGGGACATGATAATTACAATGTCAGTCAAGGAGGATCGTGATCAGACACAGATGAAAGGGAAGGCAAAGATCCAAGTAGAAAATACTAATTTAGTTCAAGTGAAGACTAAAAGATGGTAACTACAAAAGGAATTTAGACAGGTGACAGCAAAGATGAAGACTTCAGCAGAAGAGAAAATGAAATTTTTATAGTACAGGAAGTTGTACGAAAGATTCTGCAGATAATTAGAGTAACCACAGAGGGTACCCAAGGGAAGACAGCTTTGCTGAGACGACAGGATAACTTGGCAGTGGTTGGAGAAACGTGATGGAGCTCCACAGCAACTAGATACGATGTTCCGTTATGCGAGTAGTCCCTGCTGTCCAACAAATGGACATAAATTCATAGCTTTATCTCTCCTATTGTCTGACTTTATAAACATCACATTGCTTTTCAGGCACTGCATACTTTTCTAGATTAATCTCCCTAGCCCAACCATCATTTCAGCATGCAAAGATAGCTTAGAAATTTCTACAGTACGAGTAAAGTGAACTGTGACTGAAGCCGAATGAAATTTTATAGAAACTGAGAGGGGAAACCTGGCTGCCATATTTGCCAGTAGGAACAATGGCACACAAAGCTTCAACAGCAGAAAATGGAACAGATGAGACAGAGAGGTGTTTTTTTGTTACCCTACCATGAGTGGCATCTAATGGAGTACTGTACAGGATGTTAAAAGGATAATAATAATCCTGGTCAGATAAGAAAAGCCAATTCTTCTTGAGAGGGATACACAATATAGAGGGTTTTGGAGAGGACTGCATCCCTGACAAGTATTTATTGCTTTTCTGAAAATCTGTTCATGAGTAGGACATGAAGAACGACTTTTTCTATGTAACATACACTGCTGTGATTTGCAAGGTCTCAGTAAATTTGCAGTAGAATATTTAACGGTATAAAGAGGGTACTATGCCGAAAAAGCAGCCAAATGGTTTAGACCACACAATACAAAGACCTGCATGAAAGCCTTAGGCAGGTATTCACAACTAGACTGAGCTGGTGATAAAGACTGAGCTCAGATGAGTTAAGTGTTAGCAATCTCTAACCTACACAGGCATAATCAGCAGATTATCACAAGTATGCCTCAGGCCTAATGATGAAGACATTATTTGTCTGAGATATTTTTAATGGGAAGTGTCAGAGGGAGTGTATTATGATACTATCTTTTCAAATTAGTCACAAATAATTATCAGAAAAATTCCATTAGGGAGAGGTCTCATATGTGAGGCTCAGAATCTGTGAGACTGGTAGATCAGTATAAGCCATTGTCAACCAAAATCTCATGAGCTCACAGAGTTCTGTCTGGAATGCTGTGTTCTTGGTCTCACTCTACGTTTGGTGGTGCAACAGTTAGGAAGAGAAATCAGAAAATATGGAAACCAATGGGTCACATCCTAATTCGATGATGAATCCCATGAAGATGAATTACAAAATCCAGAGTACAGACTAAGGAGCAAGTCATGACAGCTCAAATGGCAGTAGGTGTAAATCAAAAGCAATCCACAGCAATACTTATCCAAGGCTAAGATGTAAAATGACATTCCAATGAAGAGCTTTTCCTGTGCAGGACTGCCACTTAGGATCGGAAAAGTGACAAATTTGTTGTGCCCTCCCTTCACAATTACTTCTGACAGTGAAAGAACAGTGCTGTAAATAAGATAACCATAATGGTCCTATATGATCTCGTTTCTGCATATTCTAGTTTGCAATGATTTGGGGTTTATTTTGTGGAAACACAAATTTGACATGGCTGCTTTGTAATTGATCTCATAACAGGGAGAAAGAAGATGTACTTTATTCCTTTAATGCTTTTCTTTTTTTAAGAAAAGGGAAGAGAAGAGGTATAAGCACTGTTTCACATCTTAGGAAACAAGCTGCTTCCTTGGTCTTACTGAGAACTGGAAATTTTACATGCCAAAAGAACACCTTTTTATCTAACATTGAAAGAATATTTGTGATTTATATGCCTAATGGAATAGTTTGTTTTACCTGAGTCCACCCATCTGAAGTAGGTTTAATTTTTCCATCTCAGATTAAAATTGTAACATTAGCTAGAATTTTCATTGAAGTATATTCTATACAGAAATAACATGGATCTTAAATAAGCTGTGATAGTGTTGGCTTTCCCTGTTGTCTTTCCTTAAAATTAACAACATGTTAATTAACAACAATTAACATGTTAAAACTAACAACCATGTTAGCCAAACACAGATAAGGGAAAAAGGGGGTTTTACCTTGGTATTTATTTAAGGATCCTTAGGTGCCCCACTTTGCCAAGGTGGAATGCGCCAAAACACACGCACACAATAGATCGCATACACAATTTATAGGCCTTGCAAATTAGTATATCTATCAAAGACTCCCCAGTGAGAGGCTCAAATGAACCCCTCTTCCTGAGGAATTCCCCCCGGATGGGCCTATCTTAGTTTACGGGATATGTTCTAGGCAAGGCCTTGGTTTCTCAGGATAGCATAGGGCTTTCTGACCTCCTCCTGGAGGCCTCCAGGTTGTTTGGTCTCTTGCCTTAATGGAATATTGGGTCTCAGCTAAGTTACCAGATTTTAGGAATTACATGTATGTGGGCTAAAAGCACTGAGGATACATGAAAGTTATATAAAAGGGTATATAAAAGGGGTATATAAAAAAGGCAAAAAAATCATCATGGCATTAATAGTCTTCCTAACATAAAATTCATATGATTTTCTGTCAGTAAGCTGAGACAGAGTGGAATGCTAATATTTATGCTGTGTTTTCATTTTTTCATGCTGTTGCAGCTGTCTTAGACTAAACAAAACAGTTCTATTTTAAAGCAAGAGACTACACAGTTACTTTAAAGAATTAACAGAGCTTCTAGAGCATTTGCTTTTAACTGACTAATGGGAGATAACAATATTAAATAAACATAATGAAAGACAAATATACACATTATCTAAATAAAAAACAAGTTATAAGAATAGTTTGTCTGTATATTTATTTAAACAAGTATACAAGCTGAAGTTAACTATTTTAAATAATAAATATCCCTGTTATTTCATTGTCCTATATATTGTTTTATTTCATTTCCATTTCCACATATTATTTGTAAGGAATAAGGGCATGCTATTTGTACATCTATATTTCTCCTTCAGTGACACAAATTTAATAAATCACAACATGAGACATAAATACATTTTTAACCACTGAAGTGAACTGAAGGTCTATACTTTGAAGTAAAACTGTCAAACACCACATTAGTTTTAGTAAGATTTCAAAAAATATATTCAGGAAAATTAATGAAGTGTATTGATTGAGTTTGTATTTATTTGGTGCCAATTCCATAACCTGTATTAACAAGAAATTGTGAGCAGAGATCAGTGTGTCTCTTCCTCAGTGGTGCTTGTGTCACCTTTCTTCAGAGGATCATGACCATTCCAATATCGAGTAAATCACTTCTGATGTATCAAGAGTACAGGGCATTGTCTTATCTAACAATGAATAACTGCAAATTCCAAAAAAAGCTATTCATATCAATTAACCTAGGCAATTTTATTATCATTCACAGCTTTTAAATCTCTTTTTCACATATTTTCTGTCCTCATATCATATATTAAAAACATTTCCCTGCAAGTTCAGCTCCATATTTTAACTTCATACTAATTTATGTCTCATCGCATATTCTGTAGATGTTTAGATCATGCTCCTGTATTTTCTTCATCATCATCACTATTATGCATAAGGGTAAATTAGTTGCAGATCAGCATACGCTTATGAAAAGGGTGTTCAGATACAATGATTGCAAATAATGGTTTTGTATATACATATATATGCACATATATACACACACATATATATATTCTCAAAGTGCTTAAATTTACAAGTAAACATTATATGAGTAGGTTCCATTGAATTGAATCTGCTTACCTACTTAAGTTTAAGCACATGTCTAAATATTTGCAAGATCTTCTCTAGATTTCTTTAGAAGAGGAATAGCTTTGTGTACTAACCATATATTAAGAAGATCCCTTGGTTTTGTCCCTGAGGCAAAAAAGGCTGTGACCTGTCACAATTTTCTAGTCTATAAATGAGAATGATTTCAAATTTATTTGAGATTTGGAGATAAAATAAGCAATGAAGCCCTATATCCTCCTGATATTTTCATAGTACTTTTGGCATATGTAATGGGTGTTTTAGAAGAGTTTAACAAAGAGTATTGTGGTGGCCTCTGGGGTCTGTTTGTCAAACCCTGGGATGCCACGACTTTCCTAGAGAGAGAGGTCCCACAAGGGAGAGACCTGGCAGGCCCATCCTCCTCCACATAAGAGCATAAGTTTTCCTTCAGAATTTATTGTATTACATGAATTTTAAAAGTTGTAATCCTGTGAAAATTTTTCATCCAGAAGGACTGAAGCCAGGTTCTGCCTAAAGAAACATAAATCTGGAATCTCTTTATTGAAGTCAATGGATATGTTCCAGATTTAAATGGATGCAAATAAGAGTAGAGTTAGGCTTCACATTTTTGTCACTATCAGAAGTTTTTAAGAAGAGTAGAATATTTGGCAAATTACTTTTATATGGTTTTCCTCTGGAAGGAAATATTTATACTTGTTACACTGTCAGCTGGAAAAACTATGGTTATTTATTCCAACCCTTGCAAAATAAGGCTGATAGTTTTGCCACATAGGATGAACACAAGACTGAGTCATGGTTACAGTATGATGGGTGTGGCTACAGAAGAAAGAAATATTCCTTACCTAGACAATATTTGTTTTTTGGGGGGGGAGGTGAGGATGGGGCAAATATGGGTGATTTCGTCAGTGAATGGGTGTGTTCCCAGCAAATTAGCTGGGTATGCCAGCTGAGTAGGGCTCTCTATGAACTTTTGGTACCAGAACATAGTAGTAAAGACAACAAATAGTCTAATAAGGAATAATAGGAAATCTTGAAATTATAGGAAAACCTTTACACTAAGTTTGAAAGTGCCTAAAGCATCTGAGGGAGGGATACGGTTTTCACAACAAACATTTTTGCAAGTTCCTGCTGCTGGGTGCAAGGACAGGTAGATCACACACAGTTACCATGTTTGTCCATCTGTAACTTCCAGGTTACCCACTAAATTCCAGTGCAGTTCAGCAGCTACGTGGATTAAACATAAGTCTCAATATCATATGTAAAAGGCTAGAGCAGAGCATTTTTTCTGTTGCCTCTGGTCTGCAACAGCCTGCTACTTTTCCTTCCTGGAATCCACTGGCCCATATTTTCTTCTAGTCTCCCACGTCTGTTGTGGTGCGATTTCTGCACCCTTCCTGGAGACAGCTTAGTCCGTGGAAAGAATCAGGAAAGACTCATCTTGTGGATGTTTCAGCTGATCTTTAATGGCGTCCGCATGGTGGGGAATCAGCACACACACTGACCCAGTCACGAGACAATTCCCAAGTTCCCCTCACAGGGGGACACAAAGCTGCCAACCAAATGCAGAACTGGGCTACATGTGACCAGGGGCAGGAGCAGGGGCAGGGGAGACCCTGTCCCAGATCATGAATCCACTCTAGGGCCCCCCCTCCCCAGGGAACGGAAGGGGGAAGACCCTTCAACACACTTCAAGCTCCCTCCTCCTCAATTCCATGGCTCACACTCCCTGTGACCACAGACAGGTCAGTGGTCAGTACCTAACCCCTCCTTTCCCCATGCAGACTTACCTGAATCTGTGGGTTATCTGAGCGCTTCTTTTCAAAGATCAGAACTTTAAAAAGGCATGGGTTACTAAATGTAAGTACTTGCTCAGGAAAATACTACGCTCTGCTTTTGCACATGAAGAACAGATATCCTTCCCTCTTTCAGACTCGATTTCTGCGTGTCAGGTGACAGCCTCGGGATCTGCCCCAGCATCCATCAGAACTGGCACTGTCTTGCCACTGGGCATTGGGAAGGGCCTGGTGGAAGGAAGGCAGCCCGACTCCCAGACCCACAGGTGTTCACAATGGCTATGAATCGCTCAAACTGGGCCTGTGGCATGCACCAGCCCCAAGTGGCTCCCAGGGCCCTGCCGTGCGCCAGTTGAAACCACCTCTCCCCGTGCCACCTGGTGGGACAGGGCTGTGTGTGGTGGCCTGTGGGATCCACAGACATTGAAACATACTGGACACACAGGAAGGGGCAAGACACTCCCAAAGAGGGGAATCATGGTGAGCTGAAGAACCGCCCTCATGTTTAGCCCCAGTATCACAGGGGCTGAGAAGGGGTGAAGGTCCATGGCCAGATAACATACCAACACAGCCCTTCACTGGGAAAGCAACATCGGACAGGGATGGATATTCTCCAAAAGCATACAGAAGCAACAAAGACAGGTACAAAAAGTGTCTCCTACCTTGAAAATGCTTCTGTTTTTTTTTTCTAAAGTAATATTAGTGTTAGTCCCATTCCCTGCTATTCCCACAACATTCAGTGGTCAGGCTGGCGATGTAGGAGCCATTTCACACAGTCTCAGAGAAGTTCCAGCAGCAGGTAATCCACTTGATGGTGACCACTTAGGCTTCTGGGGTTTTTTTGTCTAAATATCACCACTGATCTGTCTGACCTACTCTAAAGTGAAAAATTACTGATACTAAGATTACTGAGAAACCAAAAAGTGTTTGATATACTTTGTGCACTAATCTGAACAGTACATTCTGCATCAATCTGCCTTTTAAATATCTGCTTGAAATAGGGAGCTACTAAGCAGCCCTTTAAATGTTGTTGCAGGCCTGAAGAAAGCTTTTTCTCTACGTCAGGGCTTAGTAGATGGCATGTTTACCGAGATGATACACAGAGCCTAAGGCAGGTGCTTGAGTTACAGCTTGTTCTTCCAGATCTCAGGGGAGAACAGGAAGCTTTTAAAAGTTTGTCTCTCTAACATTTCCCTTATTAGCACATTTGTTCTTTATTTGTTTTGTATTCACCTCTACCAGTAAACACCTTTCAGCATGACTTCTAGCAATAAAATATCTTATGAGTCAGGATACTTTGGATGGACTTTAAAGTGGAAGCCTACTTTTTATCAAGTTAACCAAAGATAATTTTCAGCCGACATAATAAACATATCCCAGAGAAATATCTGCATGCCAGAATTCAGTCCTGATGCTTCTCATCTGAAATTCTATCATTTAGTTCTCCTATGAAGATTCTCACTTCCCATGTGAGAAAGCATGAAACCTCTCAGAGTTCTTCCCCAAGGACTGGCCACATATTGCATCAGAACTGCAAATATTCAATACTCTCCTTACTCTTTCTTATTGTTGCTAAGTGTTTTTAAGGACGGACACACACAGATAGAGAAGACAGACAAAATATTGTCTTTGAGTCAACCTGGATACACTGAAAATTTTCTTCTAGAGACCAAAAAATGATTTCCAGAAACCCAGTTCACACACTACTTCAATGGCACATTCAAGAATAAAAGACAGCAAGCACCAAAATATGTGCTAGGTACTTCATCTGCTGTTCAAAGAAGGGAACAAGAATTAGTCTGGACAAGTTGATCATTCTGCTTATGACTGTGTTTACCTGACGTTCCATTGGATTTCCTTCTTAACCTGAATATCCTTTCTTGTCCCATTTTAGGAGCACAGCTCTCATTTCATCATCAAAGTGCTACTCAACTCTCTGTAACAAAAAAAAAATTACTAAGACCTCAGTGGTATGTTAATTTTAGAAAGCTGGTAACTAAAGACTTTTAGTTTCTTCTAGAAAATGATTCTGTTTTCTTTTATCTAACTGTACTCTTCTAAATAGACCTTATCTTATCATTTTTTATGCCAGGTGTTTGCTTCTATGCCTATGTTCCCTGCAGAAGTGAAGATATTTTAGATAAAGTCTTCAATAGCTGGATTTATTTTTTCTCAGTAAAATGCTGACAATGGAACAAAGGCTTTATCTGGTTGGAAAATATTACAGCATATGAGAGCAAATGTCATATTAGTATAATACATAAAAAACCAAGTGCCTTAAAGTTCATAAGCCCTAATGTTCTGCAATAAAACTTGGGCTGGGCTCTGAATCTTTCATTACTGACAGCCAAAAGTAAATAATCTATTGTAAATGATGCAATTTTCAAAGCCCCTTTACTTTCTCTTTGCAGTGTCATAACAAAACTTGATGGCAGCTTTTATAACTGACACCTCAAAATCCCTGTTGGCAAAAATAATTTGCTGTTTAAAAAAACTGTGCTTGTTATCCATAAAAACCACTGAAACCCTGGTCTCCAGTGAACCCATGGTCAGGTCATCCACATATTAATGGACTTTAGGCCTAGAAGGTTCTATTATGAACATTTGTTACGACCAGATAGACATGGCAGATAGAGAGCAGTTCAGCAAGAAAATGCTGCATTAAGTCAGTAACTTGCTCTTGAATTGAATTATATCACAGTAAAGAAGAATCAAACTTCTATCTATGGAAGCATGTGCTGGGAATACCTCGTGGAAAGAGAGCTTGGAAGAGAGCCTTTACACCTGGACCCATGGTAATAAAAACATCAGACTCATTTGGCAAACCAAATTTAAAGAGAAAAACACTGGTGCTACTAGAGAAATACACCTACAGGGCTACGTTTTCAGCCTCTAGACTATGCATTCTCACTCAGATGTAAATCTCTTAGCTTCACCTGCAGGAGTACACTAGTCATCCTGCAGGATGGCTGTGACTGCTTGAAGAAGATTTTATGAATTGTTAGTGATATTCTTTGAACATCCAACCCAAGATTTTTTCAGGGTCAGTCTATATGTATTTGTTCTTGTGCCAGCATTGTTCTTTAACTCAAACAGATCTGTTTCCTCATGGTGTTTATCCCTGAGGAGAGTAATCTTAGTCCCTCTCAGCCTTCCTTTTGCACAGTTAAATAAATCATACCCTTCCACTATATCTCCTTACTTAGGTTCTCCATTCCTGCTGTCACCCTAGTAGTTTTCTCTGCAGATGAGCTAGTTTCAGTTTAATTTTTTGCGTATCTGTGTCTGGAACTTTAACTATTCCAGATGACTGCAGCACCGTCATCCTGCTCACCAGCTCCCCTGAAATTCTCCGGGTGGGGAATTTTTCAGTCTCATTTGCCTTTTTTTCATGGCTCCATCCCTTGAGCAATTTATACCCATGCCATGACCAAAACTGCTTTATAGTTCTCTTCCTTAACTGCTTGCAAGAAGATGCAATCTTACAGCTATCAGCCCCCAAATCACATGATATAACAGTTCATAACTATGCTGAAACTCCATATAGATGACATTCTGAACCAAATCTCTTCTGAGCAGATCAAACAGTAGCAAGAGACATGCATGCATGGCTAAGAACAGTTGAAAACATGGAATGAAATTGCTAAACCTTCTCATTTAACCACAACAGGATTAAGCTTAATGTTTGCTTATAAAGTAATAAGCATTTAGAGGGAGACAAAAGCCAAATTTGGCAGAATCCAAGTACAGAGAAATGTAAACAAATATTGTAAATCAATACACAGTGGTTAGATTCTTTTTTTTCTGGTAAAAAGTTTTTAAGTTTGGTAAAGTTTTTGTTAAAAACCAAAATACTGAACACAGTGAACTTAGTAAAAATTCTGCATGCTTTCATACTCAGAAATAAAAAGTAAAAAGAAACACAATTTTTACTTCCCAAAATTTGAACATATGAAGAGCAAGCACCAGCTTATGTAGAAAAGTCTGTTTGAGATTAAAGTTGTAAAAAATCGTTTCATAACTTGCTGACTATTTGCACCTCCCGCCTCTTAAATGAACTTCCTTTAGTAGTGGAAGGTTTTCTCAGCCTATCCTTGCAAGCCATAGTATTGCAGTGAAATGGGAATCCAGGTGCCTGTTTCTATAGTGAATATCCCAATCACCAAACAGAGTCACTCTTCTCATTCCAGTTTTTAGTGTCTCACTCTTTTCTTTCTGCGGTTTCCATAAGATGGACTGCAACAGGAATAGTTAAGAGAGCCATTCCACACCCAGGAAATTAGAATGCTCTTTCAGGAGGTAAAGGACATGATTTCAAATTTCAAAAATCTCTCATAGAGAATGCCAGACTCCATATTCTTTGTCTGATTATCCCAGCATCCTGTCAAAAGTAAAGGTGACAGTTCACTGGATTTGTGAATACACTCCCTCCTTTTGCTTTTCTGACAAAACCTGGAAAGCATTTGTGGTGTTTTGAGCCTGGGTTGATGCCTTGAGTTGTTTAGACCAATAACGCTTCACAAAATCTGCATATTTAAACCACGTGGAAGGTCAGTTTAGTGGGCACTTGGGGGTTTGGAGGGTTGGAGGGGCTAGCTGGCCCGGGCCAGCCCGGGCTGGGCCAGGCCCCCTTCCCTGGTGAGGGCAGAAAGCTGGTGGGAAAAAAGCCATCCCGGCTCCAGGGGCATCCGGAATCAGCCTTAACCACCAGGCAGCTAAGGAGCAGCTGTGAGTTGCTGCTCAGCCAAGACCACCTGGCGCAGCTTTTGGTACCAGCAAGCCTCCCTTCCCCTCCACACAGCTGGCGAGGCCCCACACAAAGCCAGGGGGTCAGCGGAGCTTCCCTGCAGCCAGCACAGGTTGCGCTGACTGAAGAAGACACCATGCAGCCAGCAGCATAAAAGCAGTAAGGCTTTCTCCAATATAAAGCCTGAACGAGATCATTTTCTCAACATGGTGGCCCCCTAGGTCAGAAAGAACAAGAAAGTGCGTCACCTGGGACGGAGTCAAGATGGCGGCGGGGAAGAGGCGGAGGCGTGGTTTTTCGCGCATAGCTTAAAAATGATTTCTGCAGGTCATGGTAAAGGCTGTAATGCCACAGACTGTTCTGTCTCTGTAATCCTGTTTGAAGTACATGGGGAGATGGGAAATTCAAGTGCGGCCTATGGAGATGTGAGAAGTGCCCATGCCAGGCTATATAGTAGCAGTGAAATCCTTTTAGAGATTTGGTGAAGAAGAGAGCCTTTGTTTTCAGGCCAGAATTACTCATCTTTAAAAAAAGACTGAAACCCTGTGTCTATGGGCCTATGACTGCAGTATTTGAGATTTTCTATGGGAGA
Source organism: Dryoscopus gambensis (assembly GCA_013389985.1). Lineage (NCBI taxonomy): Eukaryota > Metazoa > Chordata > Aves > Passeriformes > Malaconotidae > Dryoscopus > Dryoscopus gambensis. The sequence goes on from WEIT01021729.1 coordinate 20,475, forward strand.
GACATTTTCCCTGCAACAGTTTTTTTTCAGGTGGTCTGTTACAGGTAACAGTTTGGAAACCACGTTAGGCAGAAGAAAAGTCTTTTTTTCCCTCAAATGTTGGAGAGACTTTTAAGAACAGCAACACTGACCAGACCCATGGGGTTTTTTTATCCTTTGTGCGAGTTGGATAAAAAGGGGAGGTGCTGGAGGAAAAAAGGGGGTTTTGCTTTAATTCCTTGTTACTTCCTTTTTTTTTCTTTTAGTTCTATTAATAAATTTCTTTATATTCTTTAAAGTATGGAGCCTGCTTTGCATTTCTCCTAATCCTTATCTCACAGAAAGTAAAAATGTGAACCAAACCACTACAGCATTCCTTTTGAAAAAAGAGTTTTGCTAAGAAGTGGGGAATGAAAGTAAGGATCAAGCTTATTTCAGTACAGCAAACGACAAAACATATCCATTTAATAGAAAATATTTTTTCTTTTAATTGTCTTGTCAAGCAGCCAAAACAGTGAACTTTTTTTTTGCTTCCTTTTCCATATCTTAGTCATTGCAATGTCTTGCAGCTGCATATTTTGACACTTTGACAGATACTTCCAGATCTGCCCAATGGCCGAGGAATGACTCTCTCACTTGGAAGCACTGTCTGAGGCATGGGAACACATAATGCTTTTTAAAGGGGAACTGAATTAAGCTTTCCCTTACTTTTTAGATCATTTTGTGTATAAAAGGGAAAGAACTCTTCTGCTGTGCCATGTTTCTTATATCAAAATATTCATTGCTACCACTGAGGAATACTGGCCTTTTGATCTGATTCTTTATGGAATTTTGTTATTATGCTATTACTTATTATGGAGTTGTGCCTCAGGCACTGACTTCAGCTCTTTCTAAAACTGCAGACGATCAGCTAGAATTTGCGCAACAACACCGGTTTCAAAACAAGACTGTTTGCTTGTGCATTCATGCAAATTTAAGGGGAAAATATATACCACATAAGGACGACTGCTTTTGACAGTTTATACTACAAGTTTACACTTTAGTCTCACACATCAAATCCTAGATCTTTTCTTCATTTTCTTCACATCACTGAAGAAACAATCTGCATTTACAATACCACACCTTCTATGTTTAGTACGGCTTTTTGTGCAAAATGGCCATTTTGTTCAGAACTGCCACATCAACACATCTGGCTTCTTTAAAATGCAACCTTTCAGTCCCTTTGCTTGTGTTCTGGGATGTCTTCAACCCAAATGATATCTTCTGGCACCAGACATCCCCCAAAGAAGCACACTCCTAACTTCCTCGAAGAGTGTCACTACTTTCTTTTTTGAGATGTTCATTATGAACATTTACTCAAGCAGCAAGACCTTCGTTTTCAATTTTAGACAGTTTAGTTCCTGTTATTTTCTGTACAGTTCTGCAAGGTCTTGAAGGTTATCTGTTCTTTGTTCTAGCTGAGAGAATGTGCTTTGGTAAGCAAGTAGATTTAGCTAGAGATGTAAAGCTGAAGTCAGTTCAGCCTGTTTTAAGAACATGGGGTATATACATGATTTTTAAAGGCGTATGTATTGCACATTAGTTCTGATTTCTCAACAGAATAATGCTGGCCCGTCAAAGTAGTGACTAAATTTGCATTAAAAGAAAGTTTAAGTTCTTTAAAGAATGTTTCACGAGATTAATATTTGAGACCATATAATTCATGTGATGTGTATAAGGATAGCATAAGCATGAAGAATTGCTTTTAATTACACCATTCAGAAGTGAATTCATAGTTGGTTTTAAATGATAATTTGGTTTATTCAGTATCTGTGTTTCCTGAAACATTGTTATAATTGTGGCTGTTATTTTCTTTTTCACAGTTAAGGGGTTGTGCATGAATGTACTGTGACTTGACAGCAACAATTACACAGTGCAGTGCATACAGTAGTGTGACTGTATCAAAATCAGAAAAAGAGCTCTTGGGATAAAAGATTTAGAGGAGCTCATCTATTTAAGCTAGTTCAACAGTTCCACCCACAGGATTAAAAAGAGGGATATGTTACTCAAAATACAACCAAAAAAAAGTTCAGTAGGGGTTTTGAGGAAAAATTTAAAGGCTGATTCAGTCTGATGGGGACATTGTCTTGAACACAGATTTCCGTGAAGTCTGTCAGGTTTTTCTGGACAACTTTTTCCCTTGCATTGCTGCTTCCTGATGAAAGAAAGGAAATAACAACTGATGCATCAGTATTCTGGGTCCTCAATGCACAGAAATACCAGTTTGCTGGAAGAGCAAATAATATTTTGGGGTTTAGAAAATATCATCCACCTGTAAAATAGGTCCACATACATTTTAAGAACTTCTAATTTTTCATGCTAAAACTTATCATTTTTGCTGCCTGTGAAGTTTTATTGTCATATTCCAAAAACTCAGCGGAAGCTCCTAGGATCGCTCATTCACAATGCTGTGCTTCTCCATAGCCAGCATTGGGAACATTTTATTCTTCACCTGTTAGAAAACGCACCACCTGGTAAACTGCTCTTTTTGGACCTGTCCTCCTTACCATATGTTTTTATTTGTTTGATCCATGAGGCACTGCCATCCTACAGACACTTTTGGGAAAGGTAGATGATCAGCTGTACTCTGGCAACGAAGTGCTCTTCTCATGGCACTATAGAGCCTGGCAAATGCTCTTTTTAAGACTACGGGGAACCTGTCAGTGAAGGCAGGAGCAGCAACAAAGCATATAATGTGTCTGCTACTCCCTAGAGAAAAGCATAACTGTGGTCAGCATCCACACACATTACCTGGTGAAGTTCGTGGCTCCAGGGTGTTTGCAATGATATTTTTGCTGCCTCTGAAAAGACTTGCTTAAGTGTGTTGAGCCATGCTGCTGGAATGAACTGATGAAATCATGAGAAGAAACAGTTAAATGTTATATTGAGATTGCCAGCAGACTTGCAGACAGTGCTTGACTCTTTTTCAGCTGAAGTAACCTTCAGGGGCATGATTTCTTCTATGATTGTTTTTAATTTGTTTTATCTTGCCTGATGTCCCCACCCTTTTCGGATCACAGTCAAAACATCTGCACGGCCATCAAAAGGCCACTCAGTTGTTTTGGGTTACAAAAATTATAAGTGGAGATGCTCTGTACCAATTAATATGTCACTTGATCTAGTAGGGAGTGTGTCCAGCCAGGTGCTGTGAAAAAATGCAATATTCTTTCTGTAATTGAAAGTCAATCACAATTACAGATTTAACCAACAGTCTCTGGGAAAAGGCTGGCAACTTTTGAGACTTTGAAGAAGTTTTCTCAGGTGATCCTAGGCTGATTAAGATGGTCTTCTTCAACATCATTAACATTCTCAAAGTGAAGGGCTGTACCTCTACGTCAGAGTTTGGCTTAGCTAATTCACAATCACTGATTTTTGGGATTCATGTTGCAATACTTCCAGATTAACTGTTCCACTTAGCAATGTTCCAGAAGTAGAGGACTTCTTTCTGTTTCTCCTTCCAAAGTAAAGGTCAGAGGAATGCTGTGAACAGCCTGTACTGCTGTTCCTAGAACCATAAACACAATTTGTGACTTTGGGAATTGTAAAGTTGCCAGATCAAGCAGAAATATTGCATTATCAGAGGTAGTTCCCTTTCTTTCTTGAGACTAGGGAAATTACTAAGTCCCCATCCTTCTTTTCATCATTCAAAAAGTATACTTATGCATGAAATCAATATGTTTTTCTAGAGAATCATTTACAGTTACTGCTCATTCTGCTCCTCTGGGCAGTCCCTTCCCTTCACCTCTGTAAATAGACACAGTTTCAAATGGAGAATCTTACAACTACAATAACGGGAAGACTTCAAGCATTATGGCAGTTTCGCAGAATTACAGAATGGGTAAGGGACCACTGGAGGTCATCTAGTCCAGCCTCCCTGCTCAAGCAGGATTCTCTAGAGCATGTTACTCAGAAATGTGTCCAAACAGTTTTGAATATCTGCAGGGAGACTCCACAACCTCACTGGGCAATTTGTTCCAGTGCTCGGTAACCCAAACAGCAAAGAAGTTCTTCCTCATGTTCATATGAAAAACTGTGCTCCGGTTTCTGCCTGTGGCCTCTTGTCCTATTGTTTGGCACCACTGAGAAAGGACTGTTCTTGACAGTGTCCCTTCAGACACTTATATACATTGATAAGATCCCCTCTCTGTCTCCTCCTCTCCAGGCTGAAGAGTTTGCTACAGTGAACCATGTGTATCATCAGTGTGTACTCACAAAGTCAACAGACACATGCAGTAACATGCCAGAGAAGTAGAACTTCCTGAAGTCAAATCAGAATGAAACAGTAAAACCACAATGGTACCAAATAGGCAACATATTTTTCAATTAGCTTCAGCATGCTACTGGAAATTTTTCTGAAGCCAATACAAATTATGTGGCTTTGGTTTACCAGTATTTTCTGTGGAAAAAATGGTATTCATGAAAATTTGGACCAACTTTAGTGAAAACTACTTGCAAAGTGCAGAATAGATTCATAAAACCTCAGAGATCTGGTCTTCAAAGTATTCTTTGATTGCAAAATCTGTTCTTTATTCAATGATGATACAAATGTCTTAACATTTAGGAACAAACTGAGGAGCTAAAATCTTGCTAAAGACACATAATAGTCATGTAAATGTACTTGTGCAGCAAAGAATCTATATGGCAACTACTAGCATACAGTCACCACAGCTAAATTAACACTAGGAATGAACCCATTAAGCAAACTGAAATGAAAAACAGACTTTCATGCGCCAGAGGCAACATTTTTTTTTAAATCTTCCATCTTCCAAATACAATTATACCATCTTCCTGGAGTCATCCTGAAGTAATAATTCATTTCATAATCATTGGCTGTAAACATCCTGGTATGACAAAAAAAAAAATTATTTATTACCTTACGTTGTTCCATGGCTAGGGTGCCTTTAGAATGAGTTGTTCTGTGGTGACAGAGCACCAGGCTTAATCTAAAATTATTTCACAATGGATTAAGAACTAATCATTTATGTGATCTCAAACATTTCATGCTACTATGAACTCATTAACTTGTTGTCTCCACCTATGTATATGCATGACACACGTACACGTGCACCTATATGCTCTGTCACCTCGGCATCACTCTTGCATCTCAGGATTGTAAAGGCTATCAACAGGATATGACAGTTTTCATGTCTCAGAGAAACTCATTTACTTATAGGACATCTCCCACATGTTGCATGGGGCAGACTTGGGTTTGATGGTTATGTGCATGGTTACATTTTCACTGTTGCTCCAGAAAATCTGGGTTTCCTGAATGCCTTATGTCAAATCTTCCAGTGGGTGTCTACTACTCCTTAAAGCATATAAAATTATGTGGATGCCAATGCTTAAGCTGCAGAATCCTTTCCACTATTGTCTCTAAACTGAGGTAAAAGGTGTCTTACAGAATACAGTGCACCTCAAAGATTAAGTTCGATACTTTAGCTTTGAGCCATAACTATTTTGAGGCTTTCTGTAAATAATTCTTAGGAAATAGAAGATAGCCATAATAGCCACTGCTAAAAGTCAGGATATTTGCCTTCTTTATTAGTACATGTAGACAATCTGTGACGTAATTTCTCTTGGGATGGATCTAAAGGAAAAAATAATCATGTGGAGTAAATCTGCATTTTTATTGACTATTGTTTATTGGACAGTGACTGCACTAAAGACAGTCTATAAACATATAAACTAAGATGTTAAAATTTGAATATGAATTTGACATTTTCTAACATGTTTTGATAGTCCAGTTTCTTAAGCATTTGGACATAATTTGTGAATCTATTTTTCTTTGGAAATTTGGAAGAAACAGATGTTTAGTTGCAACTTCCCTATCACAGGATACTCCATCTGTATTTCACATTTATAGTATACTAAATTGTAGTTACTGCATACTGTGTGTTTATTTACTCTTCTCATTTTCAGTCTCTCTCTCTTTAGGTCTGGTTTTCTTATTTTACTTTAATTTTGACTACATATGCCTTTCATAATCACAGCATTGAAAATTCATTTAGATTCTGTGACCAAAAAATGCTGCCTGATGCCAGAAAAACAAAGAGAACAGCTGTCTCAAAGTAGGCTGTTACTCAGCTGTATTTTTTTACCTTATTTTTTGCAAAAATATCCCTTTTTAAATACTAGTCACAACTAGTTAATGTCAAGATAAATGACATCTCCTGTTGATACAACTTTGAGGTTAAATGACCAGAAACTGTCTCATGTAAGAATTCAATAGACTCACAGATCTTTCTGCTTTACCTCTGCATCTATTATTTCATCTTTGTTTTTCTTGAAGACTATTTTTGCATTATCTAGATGCAAAAATTAATCCATAGTTAAGATTAAATGACTTTTCTATTGGAGTTTTCCATTTCTGTTTGCAGTTAATAGTTGCAGGGGTTTTTTTAAGCCCACAGGTGAGACAGGATTCTTTGCAAGAAATTATATTGTCTAGAATTTGAATTAATCATGTTGGTATGCTTAAAAACAAATAAACAACAAAAAAATCTCACATAAGCCTGGATGTTTCTGCAGCTACATATAATGATAATTTAGTTTAAAATACACAGGCATACTTCAGGAACTACTGAAGGACTACTAAAGTGCCCTAGTTGCAAAATAAGGGCATTCCCTCACACCAAAACCTGTATCACTGTGCAGCCTCACAGCCTTGTGGTTAAAACACTTTCTAGGGAGATATGGATTTCATTTAGTGGAAAGTCTTGAGCCCCTTAGCCCCATATTCTATGTGAATGCTTCAATTGTTCAGGTATTCCACAAAACAGAAGACAGATCGTCTCTACTACCTCTTTTTTAAATGTATAAAAGTGTTCAAAACATCCATATTTTTATTGAAGTTAATGTGAAGCTGAATGGGTAAATACTTGGGCAGAAAAACTCCATTTTTTCAGGCTACTGATTACATTTAAGTTTCAAACAGCTACCAGTCTCAATCCTATACACAGTCTTAATCCAATACACAGTCACTGAAATAGTGACATCTTTTGCATTAGAGGAGTTTGACTGCCGAAAATACAGTCCCTATCATGGTTCAGCAGGGCTTTTGAGAATCACAGTCTTGGATTTAGAAGCTCGAGCCATCTACAGATCCACTTTTGTCACTATAATATTTTTGTGGGTCTTGGCCTGAAGCCCTCTGAGCCTTAATTTGCACTAGAATAGTACTATGAGAAACTGCAGAAATCTGCTATGGGAAAGCTGCTACGGCCTGTGACCCCCAAGCTGTCTGCACTCAGGCAGGCCAGGAGCTATTGGTGCAATTAGCTCTGTACCAGCTACCATGCAGACTGCTTCCTCACTAATACTAATGGTTGAAAGATGCAGAGCAAAAGGCTAGTATAGACACATCTCTGATTGTTTAGGCTGATTATTTGTCCTCAGAGCAATAGAAAGAAGCTATGCAATGAATTTGTGCAATAAATTAAGTGTTAAGTAAAGTGTTTTCCCAGTTACTGATATTTTTGCAAAGTTTGCTGTTTTCTCCAGCTCTCATTCCCTTTTGAGTTTGCTACTATGTTAATTCTGCCTGATTAGTCATAGACCTAAGTGAATCAGCATAAAATAGTTCATGTGTGTCTTAGCTTCATTGGATTACATTTAGTCATGCAATATTTGATTTGTCTTGGTTCCTAGATTCCAAGTGTATGATTTTGAATTTTCACATAGTTACTGTCTAATTTTTTGGATATCTTTGCTGGTTGCTGAGACATCTGGCCTTGAACTTTATCTGCTCCAGATGCCAGATGTGGTTAGTAAGGTTGAGCTAGAGCCCAGAAACTTTAAAAAAAAAAAAAAAAAAGGGGCAAAACAGATATGGAAAAAGAAACTACAGTGGTGCCAAAATCCACCCTCATTTTTCATGCATAGAAGGTACACTGAAAAATTTGAGCAAACAAATTCACCACCTACATGCTAAACACTGTGAAAAAATGACCTTAGAAAAGTTGCAAAAAGTAAACCAGAAGGCTTCAGCCTAGCAGTACACTTTCTACTTACTAGACACCTATGATTCAACATATATAGGTTTACTTGTGTCTTATTCCTGGGAAGCCCCTACGTAACTGACTTGAAAAGGACATATTTCTACCTTACAGAAGATATGAGTGAATTAAATAAACAATTGCATTTACTTGTAAAAGCAAAAAGTGTAAAATAAAATAAATAAATACATACATTCAGGAATATACTGATAATGACAGGCATGATAATAAGAGTCATGGTACTCTCTTCTTTATGAAGAATACTCATTTTTTTACAGAATTCAAGTAAGTTAATCAGCTTTACGGGGGCACAGAAAAATTTTAAGTGTATTTTTAACATCTTGTACTTCTATAATTTGTGAAAATAACACATTTATGAAAGTCTGTTCAAACCAGTGCTGTTCTTTTCCTTCATTCCCTATCAAATACTGATCTCCTGTTCTTTAAAACCATATTATAAACTCTATGGTTAAATTGTCTTTAGATTGTGGAATCTGATCATACCAGATTCTCATAAGAGCCACTAAATACCTGCAGCTTGCCTGAAATTTATTTTGAATCATACAGAAACTGGATTTATGGGCTTGACCTTAATCTCATGAAATCCAGGAGGAGAAAGAACCAAAACTCTTACTGTATAAGTGTAAAAATATCACACATTGAAATTTCTTTTTTCTCATTTAAACGAGCATAATTTTTTAAGGTATGAAATCAGATTAGTTCATCAAAATGCTCTTTGAGATGCACATACATATGCTTTTCTTGGCACTGAGCTCTGTCAGCCCCACCTAATGTCACCTAAGCTAGAAAAGAAAACATAAACTCACTCTGTAAATACTGTTGCTCTTCTGCCAGCTTGTACCAGTTTGGGTATTTCATAATGGGCTAATTTATCTTTCAAATAGAAATTAGTGACATGGAGAACCAGCCTATTTCCTAGATATAGAAACGTATGCAAGCTATATATATTTGTATAAACACACACAAATATACTTTGATTATTGAATGCATATTGATTTAGAGATGACAGAATGAAATATACCTAAATTAGGTTTAAAAAAAAATCAAATGTTCTTCAAAAATAATGTTTTATCTGGACAAAATGTTCTGAAAAAAATGTGTGGAACACAAAAACATGATTGTACTCATCCTGAACAAAGATCCACATATTCTAAAATCCTGTCTTTGACAGTCACCAGAACATATGAGGACATACATATATATATGTTGTAAGTCTTCCACATTTTGCTATCTCACCTTCAGTGATGGTAATTTTGTGTCTAAGGGCACAGGAGCATGCTATTCCCAAATATCAGAAGTCAAGCAAGAGAGGCAGAAGGCTCACTTGGCTGAACAGGAACCTTCTTTGGAAATAAGGCAAAAAGGAAGGCATATACACAGTGGAAGCAAGCTCAGGTGAGACAGGAAGAATAGAGGGATGCTGCTTGCCACTGTTGGGAGGAAATTCATGTGGCCAAAGCTCAGTTGGAGTTCAAGCTGGCCAGAAATGTGGAGTACAATAAAAAGAGTTTTTTCAAATCTATTAAAGGCAATAGCAGTGTAGAAATATCATCGATCTATTACAGGATGAGGATGGTCACCTCCCAAACAGGGACAGGGACAAGGGAGAGGTGTTCAACACATTCCTTGCCTCCACCTTCAACATGGATGATGGACCAAGGGGCTCTCAGTGCCCTGAGCTGGAGGACCATGATTGCAAGAATGATCAAGTCCCAGTCATCCCTGAAATTGTGCGGAATCTGCTGTTCCAGCTGGATCTCTACAAATCTATTGGCCCTGATGGGATTCAGCCCAGAATCTTCAAAGAGCTGACTGATGTCATTGCAAAACCTATCTTGATGATTTTGAGCATTCTTGGGAATTCAGAGAGGTCCTAGCTGAGCAGAAGCTGGTAACCATCGTCCCAATTTTCAAGAAGATCTAGAAGAAGGACCCTGGAAAGAACAGGCTTGTCAGTCTCACTTCAGTGCCTGGTAAAGTTATGGAGAGGATTAAACTGGGAGTTATTGTAAAACACCTGAAAGACAATGCAGACATTGGTCACAGCCAGCACAGCTTCTTGAGGGCAAAGTCCTGCTTATCAAACCTGATTTCTGTTTATGACAAGGTAACCCGCCCAGCTGATCAAGGGAAGCCAGTTGATGTGATCATTTTGGATTTCAGTAAAGCTTTTGATACTGTTTCTTACAGGATCCTTCTGGACAAAATGTCCAGCACACAGCTGGATAAACACACTGTGTGATAGGTGAGCAGCTGGCTCACGGGTCAGGCACAAAGGGTTACAGTGAATGGGGTGACATCAGACTGGTGACCTGTCACTTGTGGGTGTCTGCAGGGCTCCATCCTTGTCCTTTGTCAGCATTGCCCTGGCAGTCAGGAGGGCCAACCATGTCCTGGGGTGCATCAGGCACAGCATTGCCAGCTGGGCAAGGGAGGGATTGTCCTGCTCTGCTCTGCCCTGGGACGGCCTCACCTTGAATATCACGTGCAGTTTTGAGCATGACAATATGAGATATTAAACTATTAGAGAGCATCCAAAGGAGAGCAACAAAGATGGTGCAGGGCCTTGAGAGGAAGCCGTATGAGGAGCAGCTGAGGTCACTTGGTCTGTTCAGCCTGGAGAAAAAGAGACTGAGGGGAGACGTCATTGCAGTCTGCAACTTCCTTGTAAGGGGAAGAGGAGGGGCAAGCACTGATCTCTTCTTCTGGTGACCAGTGACAGGACCCGAGGGAATGGCCTGAAGTTGTGCCAGGGGAGGGTTGAGTTGGATATTAGAAAAAAGTTGTTCACCCGGAGGATGTTTGGGCACTGGAACAGGCTTCCCAGGGAAGTGGTCACAGCACCAGCCTGACAGAGCTCAAGAAGCATTTGGACAATGCTCTTGGGCACATGGCATGACTCTTGGGAATGGTCCTGTGCAGGGCTGTGAGTTGGATTCGATGAGCCTTGCATATCACTACCAACTCATCTTATTCTGTGATTCTGTAAATTTCATGGATAATTTTTTGAAATCATTTAAAATTATATGACACTATGGCAATGGATTTCACAGTCTAACCACTCTGTGCATGCTGTAATGATTCTGCCACCACTAGTATCTGTCTTCTAAATAGCCAAGTATTACTTTTTAGTTATACACTGATGTTGAGAAGCTAGATGAACAGACACCCAAAGCACAAGGCTTGTTCATAAGCCCTATGCAATTTTTAACATTCTTACTCACAAGCTCTATGCAGCTCAGCAGAAAAGTTTCCCATTTAGATCACACACCTCATTCTCTCAATGAACTGTATCAAAAGCTTACATATAGAATGCCTCAGTTGAGTTATCTGAGTCAATCAGCTGGGACCAGGTGCCTCACAGCTTGGCATTGCTTCTCTAACTTGGAGGTGTTGGAACAATGGTCATTAACTGTAGATTAATACATGATAGATAGATAGATAGATAGATAGATAGATAGATAGATAGATAGATATGCGTAACAAGGCCAATTGGTACCATAAGCCTGAGAAAAGGTTCTGCTGATGTGGATTTTTTTAATTTCAGTGCTGGATTGTAAATATCTTCAAATCACCAGAGCACTTTAATTAAAATCAATTGTAGACTTCTGCTGCAATACTTCTGCTGTAAATCTGCCTTACAGATTTTGTTGTCTCAGCTACTTAGAAATGGATTATAAAATTCTTTATACTCAGGCTGGGATTCTCAAACCAACACAAAATTTTCCTCCAAAACTGGGAGGATTTTATCATATCCTGGTATATCTAAATACAGCATACACTTGAGTATCTTGTGGTAGCTTCATGATCTGAAGCAAAAAAAAGGCAATAATTAGGAGGCAATAAAAATTATGGGGGTATTGAATAGCTAGTTTCACTCGTGGGAATGCAGTCTAGTAGTATTATCATTTTTTGTTTTCCAGGAAGACAATCTGTCTAAATATGTTCGTCTAATAAGCCTTAAAATTTAATAAGCCTTTAAAACCCCTAACTAGAATGACTGAGACTTTGAATTTCAATGTTATGGAAAATTCTCACATTTCACAATTACCTTTATCACTACAAAGGAATTTATAGACAGGAAATTATTCATGGAATATGAAATTATAGAATTTGGGGCAAAAAGAACTGCTAAAATCCTGAAACACATCAAAAAATATACTATATGTAATAGGAACTGCATTATGGCATAACACAACTAATAGAATATAAAAGCCCAAATCAACAATAACTAAACAAATTAAGAATAAAATTAATTTTGCCAAAAGAAATATTATCATTACTAATGAAATAAGGACAGGCTCATTCTAATGATTTTTTATTTGAAACTTGTCAAAATAAATGTGACTCTATAAGAGACTGTGCTTTCTTAATACTGAAACACTGAACATCCCTACTTACAGAGAACAGTGACTTGAAATATGGTGTGGTATAGGGAGCTAGAAAGCTGGAATGATCCAAACCTCACATTAGCAGTAATACTTAGGTTGTTATTAGGTTTCATTCTGGTTTTACATGGTTCGCAGATTTTTAGCAGAGTATGTTCATTTTTGTGTTCATTGCCGTGTTTACTCTCATATCCTTACTTTGGATTATTAACTTCTCAGTTTTCAGGCTTTTTTTTTTCTTTTGAAAAGGCTAAGTAATTCTTAGCATCTCAAACATTATATTGTTACCCAATAACATTACAGGACTTGAAATAATTCAAATAGGAGCAGTATTTCTCTCCTAATTGAAAGGTCGTTTCAGAAAATTCAAAATGTTGTTTAATAGTATAGTGCAAAGGTATTGATAATCTTCATTCCAAAAAATGAAATTCAGTTAAAGGATGAGGAAGAGACATAAAAAGATGTTAGTATCTCAGTAGTTATTAAATTCTATAGACCTGTTAACTCCATCAAGAGCAGTGCATTGTAAAATTTAGGAAAGAAATTCAGTATCTCAATAAACAGTGGGCCTATCTTGACACAAAATTGTTAATTAATGCACTGTACATATTTCTAAATAATTTCAAAGGCAGTAAGTAGGAAATAATAAGAGGAAGGTATTTGTTGTGTCTTTGCCTTTATATTTCACTTTGTACCTAGCCTAATGAAATTTCATCATTGCCCTGTATCAAAAGAATGCTAGAAACACTTAAACCCTAAAGCAGCTTTAATTTATGTAGGTAAATGACACCTCTCAAAAGACAGAAATGTGGATTTGAACCTTCCCTTCTCCCTGGAAAAAGAAAAGAGCCGAAGAACAGGCAATTATTTTTCCATGGAATTATTTTGAAAAGTAAGAGTTGCACAACAATATAATCTAGGGAGAGAGGCCTTGCCATGGTATTAAACAAACCCCAAATCAGTATCTGTGCTCACTGCTCACATTACATCATATAGGACCAGTCACAAGGCTGAGAAGTTTTACTAGAAAAATATTAACACAAAGTTTACACTTTGCACAATAACAGTCAGTGAGACAGTTTTCCTGTAAAAACAAAAACGTCCTGGGAGTGCTGTGGCTGAGCACTTTTTTGAAAACTAGTGAAAACCTTTTGCAGATGTAGCTCTGCATGACAAACCGAAGTACATGAGACATGTATCTGAGGGAGTCTCAGTTCTTACTTAACTTGTCTTTACCTGCAGTTTTCCAATCTGAAGAAAATGTCTGATACAAAAATATCTTGATTTTGACATGGTAGAACTGTTAAGAATTTTAAGCAGACAAATTCTAATGAGAAAGGTGAGACAGCTTCTTGGGTTGTGCTACCAACCCTGCTTACAGTTGCCTTCATAATTTCTAAGAAAATACTTTATGTTCTCTTTCATTAAGATCTTCAATTGTGAAAATTTAAAATAATTTTTTTTAAACATGACATTTTAAGAAAAAGATTTTTACACTGCAGGAAATTCAGTGTGTGAACAAAATGAAATATTTCCTGTAAATATTATTTATTTTCCCCAGTTCAAAGACACATAGGACAATCTTTTCAAACAATTTTTCTATGAATGTGTATATATGAGATGAAATTTAAAAGAATAAACTTCCTATAAGAAAAAGTGCCAGGTGTTGACATTTGAGATTTTTAACTCATTTCATAACTTCATTTAATGTAATAAGTGTAATTTCTAGCAAGTACATCATTCATCCATTTTTTACTTCCTTTTTCATACCTTTTCTTTGAGTTTTGGTTCACTTTTTCTTATTATTTCTAAATGTGACTACTTCATTATTCTGACTTGTTGTTAATCTGTAGCATACTACAAGTTTTCTGTAGCACTTCCAAGTTTTTGCACGTTTTCTTTACTCCAAAACTTTTCTTTCAGTAGTAGTAGATGTTCCCTAATATATATATCACAACACTCTGCAGCACAAAATAATCTGCCCCAGCTCAAAAAAAACCCTCTGTATGTGATAGTTTTTTCTTAAAACAGGACATCCAGAAGCTGATGCACCTAGGCAGTGACTATGTGCATAGAAAAAAAAGGATGGAGCCCAAAACACTAGCTTGAAAGACAGCTACCATCATCAGAACATACATAAAATTGGAGCGCTGAATAAGGAAGATTCATTGGTTTCATGGTTCCCTGCTAATTCCTTATTTTTCAGATTTGGAATGAAGGGTTTCTGAGGTTTCTCTATTTTTTTCTTTTTTTTTAGGTTCTTACTTTTAAAGGTTAAAACATCATCAACTATTCTCTCCTCAACTGGATATTACTCAAAGAAAGTGCATTAGTAGTATGTATCAAAGAAGATACTTAATAAGACTCCAGGATTTCAACAAATATCAAAATCCATATAACTCTGTGGTTATAATCCTTTAAAGAAACAAACAACAAGTCACTTGCACTAGAATGACACAGTTCTAAGAAAGTCAAATTACTGTACTGGATGGCTAGTGTGATTTTGATTGCTCACCCTAGCTTTTTAGAAGCCCTTTACAATTTGAGTGTAAGCCTACAACATTCTCTTTGCAAACACATAGATATTTGCCGTGCTTGATGGGTTGATAATCAAATTAGTAGGGAAGACAGTCAGTCCTGCATAGAATGTGTTGCCAAACTTGCAAGAGGCATGGGAGGGGTTCACATATTTTTGTTTTGGTTTTGCTGCCAGATGCCGTACTGCTGTGGTGTTTAAAGAGGGTGCCAAATACAGGGTTTTAAAAGTTCTCCTATAATTATATCAGATAGAGAAGGGGCAGGGCATGCTTTAACACTGAATCCTTCCTTATTCATTTAGAGCCTGTCTCGAGCCTTGAGAAGTTTAAGACCTTGCAGAACTGCCTTCCTAGTGAGGCCTCATGCTCATGTTCTCATTCCTCCAGCAGACTATATATTTTTTAAATGTATTATTAATTTTCAGACATGGGATTAACCCCAAATTCCCTTATCTAATAGCTTTTTAAAGGTGATTTTAATAATAATGCTTCTATTCTCATTGAACATTGTGTTACCTTAATTGCTTTTAGTTTTTTTATTTTCTCTAACAGAAGTATCTAAGGGGAAACACGAGCAGCTAAGTGTTCCCCCGTTATCTGACCTATATGCAGGACAATGGATTGAAATATTTACCACTGTGATGCCTGAGATACCGACTGAATTAATGTTGAGCATGGCAGAAGGAATTTGATCAAGGAAAGACATGCTGGAGAGCTAGAAAGTCTCTCTGAATACGTACTCAGGAGAGGATTTCTAAATCTTTTGTCCTTAGTTTCCTAGGAAGCTACTTTTTTCACCTCTTCTCCAGATATTTGTCACTACGTCATTTTCAAAACTTCAAAACTTTTCTTTCACTAGTAGTAGATGTTTCCAAAATGACAGGAAGCTGTCTCTCTCATCATTCCTTCTCTAATGTCAATTAAAGGCAATCTAAAAACAGTCATTGTCTCTCTTGTGTCTCATTTACTGTAACACCCTCCCACATGTTCTGACAAATCTTTTCACAAAAATTGTATACTTTTTAGACATTCTTAAGAATCAGGAAATTGCACTGTACAAGTTTCTCTTTTTTATCATCTCCAGTGACTTCCCTTTTCTACTTTATAAAGCAAAGTGATCTAGTCTTCACTGTATGATCCTCCTTAAGCTAATAAACAAGGACTTTTTATTCTCATCAACTGCCATTTCTATTATGAAAATACTACTAACCTCAATTGCTTGTATTTTCAAAAAACCCCACATTATGCTCTCCTATCCTGCCTGCTATTTTTGAAAAGACAGACAATGACAGGACTGTTTGTTTTAGTGTCTTACTCCAAATCTCACCGTGAAAGTCATGACATCTTGAACATATAGTATAAGCACAATAAAAATAGATTTTTGACAACTCTTTTCTTGTACTCTACTTTGGTGTACCCTGTTTTCTCTGATTTGCCCCAAGTACAATAGGTTTTTTATACATGTCCTGCTGTTGTCCTCAATGAGCAAAATAATCTAGCCATTCAACTACTGTGAGCTGATATGATTTTGTGCTCTAAAAACACATTTTGGCAATTCTCTGAGCCTGTTATTCATTCTTTTTCTTGCCCTCTAAGTTAGTTGGTTAGATATTTCTGGCGGCCAGCCTATGTCTTGAATTCTTTTGTACACATAGCTAGGTGTAATATCCAAAATGAAGCATAGTTGAATAAGCTCATCTTATGCAGTAGTTGATGCCTTTCAACGTAACAAAAAATGAATGAACAGGGTGTCGTATTTCTGAGACGTCATATTTCTGTCTTCTTTGCAAAAATACATTAAAACTTCCTGAGTTCCTTCACACTTTGATGCCACTGTGGTCTATGAGGAACAGTGCAGCATAAGCCACAGACTTAGTAAATGGGGGGAAATGGAAGAGGAACCACAAACATAAAAGGAAAGCAAAAAAAGACATGTTGCTAGCCAAGAGAAAGCAATAAATGAAATTACATCCTGTACACAAATAATATGCAAGTGTTAATAAGCATTCAACATTGTACCCTTGTGCAGGAGTTTGTGTGGAAGATTTAACCTGAAGAGTTTCAGCATCTAAGACATTATTTAATAGTAGTATTATTCCTTAACTTTGAACCGGAAGTGCATGGAATTACTTGTCTCTCAAAGCACCAAAATCAAATATTCATGGACTCATTTAGTATCTTTTCATGCCTGTGATTCCAGATAATAGTTGTTTATTAGCTTTTGATAATAGTTGTTGATAATAGCGGTATTTTTGAGTCTAGCTAATGTACTAGATAAAAAATCCTTAGGGCAAGCATTAGTGCAAATTTCATTCTGGTGAAAAAAATCACAAATACGATAAGATTTGGTTTGACTCTTGACCATTGAATAATGCACCTTTATCAACTGTCTCACATTTTCTTAAATCAGCATGCCAGCTTAAATCAGCATATCAGTATACACAGAATAAGGTACCCAAGGCATATACTCAGTCTTTTGTAAACTGGCCACTTAGGAAGACAAATCATTTATGGTATGCTACTGCCTGTTATGACAGCTCTTCCAACTTTTTATGCGGAGTTGGGTACTTTTTTTCTTGAGGTTGGGTTATTTGTAAAGGTGGACCTTTGAAAAACTGACAATGGAAGGCATCATGTTTCTGCAAAAGTTTTCTTTAAAACTGAAGGAAAGGTTTAAAACCTGTCAATTCAGTGAATCAGAGAGGAAAAAAATTTCATAACTATTCCCTACCCCCCAAGTTTCACCAAGAAGACTGAGATGCTAACTCTGGATTTCTAACAAATGTCTACAAGGAGCTTCTTACTATGGGCAATATTTTATGTTTTATGCAGTTGGTCAAATTAAAAACTTGTGGTGGTAAAGGACTACGTGGCAACAAGTTTCTTAAAAGTACCTGTAGTGAGTTGGCAGCAAATCCAATGTGGTTTGAAAGAGCAAAGCTCGCATATCCCTTAAAGCCAAGCCATCTCTTGTGGCTCCAATCTTTCTATTACTTCTTCCTGCATTTGGAGGATTGGCACATCCTGTTCTAGTTAGGAACATTGTCTCTTATATCAAAGAGACAGTGTTATATATATTTTCCAAGGTTATGGGTGTCAGCGTGGATCCTTTTTTTGGCATCTTGGAAGATGTGTCATTTAGATTCTTGAATGGAATAATAGCCAGAGTCTGGTCGGCCAACAAAAACAGGTTAGAAACCCTGGGTTATTTTATCAGAATACTTCTAAATAATTTCAACCTATGATACCCAAGATTGTATTCAACCAAGCCGATCTTTGGACACAGACTTATAATCTTTGTTTTATGGAAACAGTGTGTGCACTCAGATCTTAAAGCTTTCCAGCATCTCTGAAGAGTCCAGATTGTTCTTAACATTCATGCCAAATTATCAACAATTTAGAAAACTGTTGCCAAAGGTCATTCCAACTACAGATGTTTGGAATACAGAGGAGTTTATTGATCTTTTCCTTTGCATAGCTCTTTAAAAAAATATTACATTGTGGAAATAAAGACCATGACAGATGTTGATGATTGCCATAGGAGAGAGAAAGAGGGGGAAGGAGGGGCAGGGGGATATCAGGGTTAAATTGAGGGTGAAAGAATCCATCGCAATGCTGTTGTTAGATCCCTATGTGGTAATACTGTTCTCAGGATGTGACTTTAACATAGCACTGTACTTGTGTCCCAACAAATTAGGGAAGCTGGCTCAGCTGGTTGGGACAGAGCTCATTAGGCATGGCATTTTAGGTGGCATAAATTTCACAGCTCCAAAGCAAACTGGAGTCCTCCCAGAACACAGGTATCATATTCTAACAAATCGCTAATCCAAGAGGCCATCTTTGACTGCTCTTATAAGTATGGTGAATCATGATCTTTAGGAAAACTTAATGGCTGTGATCCAATTTAGCAGCTGGATTATATTAGTTCACAATTTTAAGGACAAAGGTTATAATAATGAGATCTTGTGTTACTCAATTTACTCAATTAGGTAACATAGTTACCTTAATGGTTCTGTAACAGTTTGCTGGGTATTAGGAGCAATGTAATTTCTTTCTTCTAGGTAATACAAAAGAAGGGAATTCCATAGATAAAGGCAGACTTGTCGAAAATAGAAAAAGTATAAGAGAGAGAGCAAAATAGGCACACCATTACTGAGAAAAAAGGCGAAATTACAAAACATTAATGATAGAGATGCTGTCTAGTCATGGGGCCTTGAAAACACGAGTAAAAAGTTTAAACCTGGTACACCGGGCAAAAGAAAACAGAGAACATAAATGACAAGCGTGTGTGTGTTAATACAAACACAACACACACACATGTATGATGTACATGTTTATAGATCTTAGGACTGAAACAATGGATTTTTCCTGCCTACCCAACACTCCACAACATTGCATTTTCTACAGGATAAAATTCATGAATCTCATAACAAGTTAACAAACAAGAGCATTTATTTCAGCTTTTAGATTATTAAGGTTGCTCTTATTTCTACTGTATGTTCACATACATTTGTACTGAGAAACTTTATTTGCATACAGTTCACTTCAATGTAGCAGACATAATTTGGCTTATAAACGGCAAAAGCAGTTAAACATGTTTTAAGGTATAAGCTACAGGAAATACAGACCTGAAAATTTCTCAAAAGCACTTATCTTGATCTGTCTGACATCTGTAACATTAAACGGTTGATTTTTCATGCAAATAGATTCTGCTTACTACGAGAATGAGAGGGAGAAGGCTGGTGGGTTGTTTTGAAGCGAGAAGAAGTATCCTGTGTTTGTTTTTTCAGAGTCTGTTCCCCCCCTGCTCCGCATGCAACTTGGGCCAATCAAAACTCACACAGCCTCAGGAGCTGCCAACAGCCCTTATCAGAGCTTGGAGCAGCTTGTCACGCGATTTGCATATACACACACACGCACAAATCCCCCTCTCCACCGAGCGGAGCTGTAGCTGCCCTGGGACCCTTTCTCCGGGGGACGCCGCGAGCCTGTCCGCTCCGGAAAGCCGGGGCGTGGGAGGAGGGGATGAAGCTGGTCTCCTCTCCGGCTCTTGCTCTCCAGCCTTCATCCAGACACTGGGGAGGACGATTTAACGACCTGCTCCGCCCCTGCTCCCCCCGCACAGGCAGCTCCGGGAGGCTCTCGGTCACACGAGTGGGGAGTGGGGGGGAATGAGCCGCAGCGGCGGCGGCAGCAGGGGGAGGAGGAGGGAAGGAGGGAGGGCAGGAGGGAGGGTACGAAGGAGGGGGAAAGGAAATCGGGCAGGTGACACCGCGCTGGGTTGCTCCGGCTCGGCGGGCGCGGAGCGGGCGGCAGGAGCGCGGCGGCCATGCACGTCAATGGGAAGGTGGCTCTGGTCACCGGCGGGGCGCAGGGCATCGGCCGGGCTTTCGTGCAGGCGCTGCTGGGCAAGGGCGCCAAGGTAAGCTCCGGGCAGCGCGTCCTCCCTTTCGCTCCCCTCTGCCTCCAGCCGGCACCCGCGGGCACGGGGTGGCGGCAGCCCCCGGGGTTCGGCTCAGCGCGGCGGGGGACCTGTCCGTCTGTCCATCCGCCCGCCCGCCACTCATTTTCCTCCCGCCCCGCTTAGGTAGCCCTGCTGGACTTCAACTCCGAGGCCGGACAGGAGAGCAAGGCGGCCCTGGACGAGCAGTTTGAAGCGCAGAGGACGCTGTTCATCCAGTGCGACGTGACGGATCAGGAGCAGCTGAAAGGTAGGAGGGAGCGCAGCCCTGCGCTCCGGCGCAAGGCGCAGCGAGCGGAGCGCGCCCCGTGCAGCACCGGTAAGCGCTCGGCACAGGGCTGTGGAGAACAGCCTGCTCCGATCGCTTCTGGCCCTGACTCAGAAACGATTTGTTCCTGAACCTGCAAATGTGAAATATTACTACTACCGCAATTTTGCTTTGTTCCTTGGCACATCGGAAAGAAAAGCCAAAGAAGTCTTTCCCATTGTGTTGTGTGTGATATTTTTGCATGAAAGCCTCTGTAGGAGATAATTACTATTTTATGAGTAATATATATAAACTTTAAAGCTCAGACTTGCTTTTTATGAGGTTTCAGTACAGATTCCAAGCTGCATTCCCTCGTCATAGGAGTAATAAATTCTGTGCTGGGTTGCAGTGCTCTTTCCATACAGCGTACTTAACTTTCATTGTGTGCTGCCACAGCCGAAAGCACAACTGGCAAAAAGTGGCACGCTACTGTATCACAGGGTTAACTATAGGGTAATGACACTTCACACACATTTTGCAGATGCATGGAATGAAAACAGCTTCCCTCATGAATGATTTGCACTTCTGTTTTTACTTAGTGCATAAACAGTGTTCCCTACTGAGTTCTTAGAGTATCATATAACATCGATGTACCTTCACAATATTTATTAACAGGCACATCACTTCATCAGAATTTCATTATTAAACGATACATTCATAGGTAATGATTCAGATTCAGATTTTGGCATCTCTTTTGTCAGTGCACTTTCCCCAGATTCATTTCTACCAGGCTCAATGTGAGCAGTTTTGTTCTGTTTTCGTTCACTATGCTTCACTTGTCACTTTCTTAACAGTGATCATTGAGCATATCCATTCCTCATTTAGAAGACATTGCTGCTATTCCAGAATCCAGCAGTATTATCCACTGTTCCAAGCTAGCATGATTATTCCTAATTCTATGGCTTTACATTGTCTGTTTGTAAGAGAGATGCTGGACTTTAAATCTGGGATCTGCTCTAATCAGCAAAGTTTTTATCAGCTAGGTTGATTATTGACTTTTTCTCCAAGTAGGAGGAGTAAGGAGCAAGAAAAAGCATCCTAGGGGTAGGAATAACATGTACTGATGCATGTAACCCTGTGTGCTGTCTCTCCCACAGCTCCTCCTCTTCTTTAGTGCCAGGCGAGTTTAGGACCAACAGGGTGTGAACCGGGAAGTTGGAGTGCAGGTCAGTGAGGGAGTTTTTAGAACCAAGTTACTAGGAAAAGAGCACTCACAGTAGAATTGGAAGTGGTTCTTGCAAAGAGAAAGAACAAGAACAAGTGGCTGCCGCAGCTTATGCCTCTCCGATCATTGCATTAATCCTGGTGCAGGTTTCTTACCATAAATTTGCAGTCATATCTCACAATCCTTTGGGGATTCGGAGCTGGTTTTGGAGTTGTTTGTTACTAACTGCTTTATTTTCATATTTTTCCATTTGCAATTGTAAGCTACTACTTAAAAAATTTAGATTAATTACACATTTAGTATTTAAAGGTCTTACTGGATGAATCAAGTCCAGTACTCCACGTTAAAGGTCATGTGCATGAATGAAATTCCTCTTTTTTTTTAAGTTTAGCCCTTACAGTAGGAAGCAAGTCCCAGTACTAGAACTAGTATTTGTAAGTACTTGAGGCTTATGGGCAAGAAATCATCTGCTTAATCTATTTTCAAGTCTTGCCTGTGCTTTTTTTCTGTGGTGGTTCTTTCATGTAATCCCCCACAAAAATCACCTATCTCATCCCACCTTTGAAAAATCACCATACATTTACTTTTGCCTTCCAGAGACATTTAGGAAGCTCTCATATAACTGGTATTTGTGCTTACTTTGCATTGATTTTCTTACTCTTCCTTTTAAATTAATCCTCCTCTTAATTTTTCCTTCCCCACTCAATATTTCCTACCATCATCTGCTTTTAATTTTTTATGGTTCCATAAACCCTAAGTAGTGTGCAATGCAGTTGTTCTACATTTGAAAAGGGAAGAATAAATCGGCTTATATTGATGTATAGGTGACAACTTCACTGAGAATTTACAATGAGATTCTTCTTTTTGTGGCTAGGTAATAGATGGGAATATTGTAGGCAGATAAATTTTACGTGAAATATTCCAAACACAGATATGCAAAAGCATTTGGTCTTTTCTCAATATGTAAAATAGAAAACAAGAATTAGTCAGGACTGTAAATTTAATTAAAAAACCATTGCCAAAATTACTATTATCCATGGTGGTTTTTGAAGGTTCTGTTAAGAATTAGGTTGATGAAAGATGTTACTTAGAGAAGGCTTAAAAGAGAATCAGCCAGTTTCCAAAATTTGGAAGCTAAGCGAGGACCAAAACTGTATTTATTTTACTCACTGGAAATAAGTTAAATACTGACTTCTGCTTCTAATAAAGCCAAAGGTGTTCATTTGCCCTTGCTGATGCAAAATTGGAAAGATAAATGACTGAAGAGTTGAGAAACCAGAGAATGAATTGGCAACAAACATAACAAAAGCAAAAAAGGCAGACAGACCAAACTAGAGGATTTAGTAATATTACTATATTCTAATATGAAATAAGAGTATTAGAAAAGTCTGTACAATAAAGGCAGTTGGACAAATAAAACTTGTCCCATCAGCTGCCTAACTCTCATTTTGATAGCAAGATGATGGCTATGAGGGACCTGAAGCACTGAGGCAGAGAAAAGGCTGGTGCAAGAAAAGCTTGTAAACCCCTGCAAGTGCTGCAGAAAAAGGTAGATGTCTGAAAGCTGATGCCATGCACCTGATAGACGTGAACAGCCAAGCACTAAAGATCAGAGAAGGAAAATGCTCCTGGGATCACCTTTCAGTGAAGTGATTTCATTAAGGCCTGTCAAGCATAATTTCAGTATACCTGAAATACTGTAGATTTTGAGTCAGACACCAAACAAAGCTTTGTAAAACAATATTGGGGGGGGTGGTGGTGTCTTGGTTGACATAATAGTAAATATTTAGTGACAAGGAACAGTACTGGGAGGGGAAAACAAGCAAGCTATAGACACATGTCAGATAATGTCCTCAGTCCTGGAACATCTTAGTCTGGAATGAACATCTGGAAGTCATCTCATCCAACTGTCTTGTCAAAGTAGAGCCAGGCTTGATGAGTTTGCTCTTCAGTATGACATCATGTTTTTCCATACACATCTTTTGTCTCAGTTCTGACACTGTCATCTGGGAGAATACAATGTCACTGTGGAAATTTCCCAGTTCTTATTTTGAAATTCTTTGGAAGACAGGTCACTATTTTTATCCTAAGGAAAAAAAAAAAAGATTTTAATTTGATAAACACATTATTAAAGTTACCTGACAAATGGGATATATATAACTTATCCATAAATAGATACATCTAAATGATGATTAATTATTTGTAGCTGAAATATTCATATCAGTTATTCATTAAATAAAAATTGCATTCTTAGGTTAAATTTGGACTGAATGAAGAAAATTGTTCTGAACACATGAAGGTTTTATTTTTAGCTCAATATAGATGGTGTCAAATCTTGACTTCACTAGCTATATCCAGCTGTTACAAATCAAACTATAAAGGCTTAATTTATATAATTGGGGTGCCAAACATCCTATCTAATACAAAATTTATACATGCTAAGAACTTCCATTAGCTCCTGTTACCAGACATTACAAAACTGAATGAAAAGGCAACCATGGTACCTTAATCCTTACAGTTTTCCTGAATAGATGTAATGTTTGTGCATGTTAGAGAAAGAATTTAAATACATTTTACTCACTAATGGTTAAGAAAATAATAAAGATATTTTGGTAGACTAATAAACCATTCATTTTTACATATGCATTGTGTTTGTATCTTACTTCCCAAAGTTCTAAGAAATGTCACTCTTGTATCTTACTATAGGTGCTTTCAAAAAAGTAATTGAGCATTTTGGAAGGCTGGATATTGTGGTTAATAATGCTGGAGTGAACAATGAGAAGGACTGGGAAAGCACTATACAAACTAACTTGGTAAGCATTATCTCCTTTCACATGTCTATATTTCGGTATTTAATGTTGGAATACAGTTAAAAGCCTGTGGCTTGTACAGGTTGTGCCAGATGACAGAACATTAATTGCTGGATTGGTAAGTATGCTATTGAAATAATCACCACATAACTGAGTGCGTGGTGAGTCCTTAAAGTTGTCTGTCCAAGACATACAGCACTGTGTAGAGGTTAACTCTGGCTATCACCAGACAACATTCTATAAAATCCAATGAAATCCCAAATAGGTGTAAGAATTGACTGCCCAAGGCAGTAGAGCTGCATCAACAGTAGGCCAGTCTGTTTGTATGAATGTTTTAGAACATTTTATTTGCTTGTTCAGTTACTTGTTTAGTTACTTCAGCTGGCCTGCATTAGAGAATAAGTTGCCATTTGTTGTTACTGCAAGAAAACTCATTGAGCTCCACACTTTATTCACCAACTATGCCAGCATAAAACCTGAGTTTTTATTATAGGCCACTTCACCATCATCACTGGTAGGAGCACACTTCTTAAGGGCACTTACTTGCTAAAATCCAGTACATTCAACAAGCCTTAAATACTAATTTTCAAACAAACTATTACCACTTCTTTGATATTATTTGGTATCTCATCAGATCAAACAACAATACCTATTTCTTTTTCAATACCTATATCTATTTCAGCTGGTACCCATCTTTGAATCAGTACACCTCTAGGACATCTAAGCTACAAGGAATGACCTTTCTGGCATTAATAGAATTTCTAGGTTGATAAAATTCAGCTTGTAGTCTACCACCTGTAAAGTCCTAATTCAATGGTGATTCAACAAGTCACTCCATTATCATACTTACTGCAAAGAAAGTAACACAAGAAAGCTTTGAAGAGTAAAATGTGGAGTTTTCTCATTTGAAATTTGTCGTGCAGCAAGAAAGCTCAGAATATTAAAATTATGTGTGTTTTTGTCAAAAATTTTAATGACAAGGTACCCATCTTTGAATCCTAATTCCTCCAAAAAAACAAACTAACAAAATAACTCCAGGACAAGTAACACAAGTAACAAGCTATATATGAGACAAGTTACAGAAAAATTAATGAGAAAATAGGCACTTGGAAAAAAAAGAATTTAAGTTTTATAACAGCTTTCTCTTGATTTTTTTATATCTATCTATTCTTTATGTATTTTTCAAGATTTAACTACAGATATTTCTTCCTCTTTATTTCATTCCAAAAATGTTCTGAAACATTAAACATCAGGAAACTTCGTATTGTGAAGTAACAGTAGTTTGTCATCCTCAGTGATATGCAACATCAGTATCTTTTAGTACGAATCCCTTGAATTTGAAAGAAAACTGCATTCTAAATTCCTTATTTCTCTTTACTTTTGTGCCTGGTTTTAACACAGGATATAAGTTACTGTAGGCAGCCATCCACCTGTCAAATTTGCAAGCACAGATAAGTAGTCATCACTGGAAAAACTGAAGTCCATGTGAGAAATATGTTTGACTGTGATATGTGCTGTCAAGGTAAATATCTTAACTTAGAGTGATGTACTGATAATTTTTCAATGCCAAGAGCTTCAAAGAGGAGACATTGAGGATCTCCTTCTACTATATTGCAGACGACACGAAGCTGGGGGGGGGGGGTTGATGTGCTGAAGGGTCAGAAGGCTCTGTAAAGGCTCTGTAGATCAGAACAGGGTGCATTGATGGGGCGAGGTGAATTGTCTGAGCTGCAATAAGGTGAAGTGCTGAGTCCTGCACTTTGGTCACAACAACCCCATGCAGAGCTGCAGGCTTGGGGCAGAGGGGCTGGAAAGGTGCCCGTTAGAAAAGGACCTGGGCATGATGGTCGACAGCAGCTGGAACAAGAGCCAGCTGTGCCCAGGGAGCCAAGAAGGCCAATGGCATCCTGTCTTGTATCAGCAATAGTGTGGCCAGCAGAACCACGGCAGAGATTGTCCCCTTGTACTCAGCACTGGTGAGGCTGCACCTCAAATCCCATGTTCAGTGTGGGCCCCTTACTACAAGAACGACTTTGAGGTGCTGGAGTATGCCTAGAAGAGGGCAACAAAGCCAGTGAAGGGTCTTATGAGGAGTAGCTGAGGGAGCTGGAGGTGTTTAGCCTGGAGAAAAAGAGGCTCAGAGGAGTTTTATCATTCTCTACAATCCCCCGAAAGGAGGTTGTAATGAGGTGGGGGTCAGTCTCCTCTTCCAGGTAACAAGTAATAGGACAAGAGGAAATGGTCAGAAATTGTGCTGGGGAGGTTTAGATTGGATAGTAGAAAATGTTTTTTCACCAAAAGGGTTGTCAGGCTGCCCGGGAAAGTGGTTGAGTCACCATCCCTGGTGGTATTTAAAAGGCCTATAGACGTGGTGCTTGGTGTCATGGTTTAGTGGTGGACTTGGCAGTGCTGAGTTAAGAGTTGGATTTGATGATTTAAAAATCTTTTCCAGTCAAAACAATTCCACGATTCTATTATTTTTTTTTGTTATTACAAGTAATTGAGCAGAAGCAGACCGTCAGTGATCTCAATGAGCAGAAAGTCTGAAACAAGTCTTAGAAATCTACATGTTTAACTACCAAGCTAGTGCCCTAATTTTTATTTTTTTTTACGGGAACTTAATATAGTTTATACATTATTATATAGGTAAGTTCACCATAAATGTCCTAATGACCTAATACACAGCTGAATGTTGAAAAATTTCATAAATACATGGTGGTGACTGGAAGAACATCTCAAATGATCCGAGGAGAAGTACACTTATGTGGGTTAAATCAAAGACACTCTAAGATCCAAATATCTCCACTCACCTATTGATTTGATTGTTCTTTCCCTGTCTAACACAGAGTCAACTAACCAGCTTATTTCCATAAGCATTTCTATCTAGTTACTCTAATTTCTGTAAAACAAGAGGTAACACTTTGTACTTTTTTGCTTTTTTAATTATAACAATGGAAGAAAAATAGCTGATGCATGTAATATCTTCTGTGGGTTGGTTCTATAAAATATTTTCTTGTAGAAAGGAGGTTTTTAAAATGTCTCAATTTCCCTCTGTAGGATAGTTTAAGCATTCTTTGTATTATTCCTAAGAACAGGAATAGTTGCTATAGCCACACAGTGTGATACACATTATACACATTTTTTTATTTTAAAAGGGGAAAAAAACCTCTACATGCCAGTCTTTGTCTTAGTGACATCATTTATATATTGATACAACAAATATTCCGTGCCCCAGTTTAAAGTACAAAGTACAGAAGTAGAGCAGTACAGAGCAAGATAAATCAGAACAAACACATCTGGGGTGTGTTCTTTATGGCTAAAACAGTTCACAGAACCGGTTGGTGAACCAGGAATGTTTTTAAAGGAGTGTAAGAAAGTTCTGTGATAGTACTGCTTGAGAAAGCATGAAGAAAAAGGTTCAAAAAGTGGGACTGAATTTGGAAGGAAAATAGAGGGAGTAAACCACAGTTCTTACTTGTATCCATTAGTTTCCTGAGAGCAAGAAAAGACAACTTGATAAAGCTGGGGAGAAGGTGTAAGAAGGAGTACTGACTGCTAAAATGATATTTCTATTACAGTGCTTTCCACCATTTTGCTACGTTTTGTGCTAAACATCCATCTTTTAATTACTTTGTTAATATTTCTGTTACTCTTTTTAGTTAAGTATTCCAGCAATGCCTGGAATATCTATTCCTCACTTCAAAACTCCAAATGTCACGGTTTTGACTTGATGATGTTAGCTTGATCAACGGCAGCTTCAACTAATGATACTCATACAAGTATCATAATAACTCATAATAACTCTTGTTATTATGGCACATAAAAAAATGATCTTGGCAACCATACAATTCCATTTTAAAGAGATATTACCAGTGTAGTTTCAGCAGTCTGTCACACACATATTCGTGCGCAGAATCGCACAAGGGTGCACATACATTCTTATTACATTCTTAGAGTCCTACCTGCAGTCCTCTAGCATGACAGTGTTTATTGCATTCATAAAAACTTTTGCCTAAGGGATCCAGAAATTTTTTAATCTGACTTTTTTCTTCAAATCCCTAAAGCAAGAAAAGGGCCCACATCTTTATGAGCCTTGAACATGTATGTTGTTTAAACACAATTGGGCGTTCTAAGAAGCTTCAGTAATTTTATCTTGTGTTGATGTGGCTTTCTGGAACCACTTTAATTAGAGTGACCACTATAATTAGAGTATCTTTTGTCTCTACAAATGCACTTAGTGCATTTAATACTACAGACAATCCCCCAAATTATATGAAGGTTCTCTTTTTATGTTCGTGCCAGAGGTTTCTGAAAACTGACATAGGTTGAAGTATACAGTTAAAAGCAGCAGTACTGATATCACCTACGCTTACATTTTAAATATTACCTGAATTTTACTTCAAATTACTTCAAAATTTTCGAAGTACTTTATGTGGCATTTTGACTACCTTATTATTTTATAATGACAGAAGTTAATCTTTATATATATTTAAACCAATTCCCCAAATGAAATTATGAAAAAATTTGAAAGCAAAATCACAGCTACTCATGTTTATGTGATGATTTTGCACATTTTAACACATTCTGGCAAAACTTTAAATTGCAGGCCAGAACCTGGGCACATCAAAACATCCCAGCATATGAGATTCAATTATTTAAGCATTGCCCAGAAGTAAGTAGAATTCAAATGCACACATAAAGTTTGTTCAGATCCATGCCAGTCTTCTTCTTCATTATTAGGCAAAGTGTAGAAATATGCAAAAATTCCAAGTTTTTACATTTTTCCTGAGTTTGCACAATTTATTTCCAGAAGTGACAGAAGTAACAGATTTCCATGAATTTAGAAAAGTCCTTTACTAAAATGAAGTCTACCAACATGGTTTGTCCCTGCAAAATACTTTGATTGGAACTACAGAGAAGATAATGCACCACTGTATATTTATGTGTGACTTCTTTCAGTATAGCTCATGATGAAATACATGCTCCAGCAACTAGCAAACCTTGCAAAATCAATGTTTACTTATCAGTAAGGATCTATTCCTCAGACGGCCAATTAATGTTTCAGCAGAAACTAGAAGGGTAACTAAGCAAACATCAGAAGTGATTAATTAAATTTATTTTTGTGTCAAAGACTTGATGATCATCACAGGGCTGTTCCACTGTGCAAGCCATTAAAGAGAGTATGCTGCAACTTTCTTCTGGTCCATACACCTTGCTGGCCATTCCTAGTGTACCAGGAGAAATGACAAGGACTGAACTTTCATCCCAGAGTAAAGTAACCTGGACACATAGCTGGATTCCGCAGCTGGAAATAACCACCAGGTCCCACAGTACAGACAAAGGCAAGCACCCTTTCTCAGTGCCACCAACAGGCAAACAAACCAAAACAAACAGTGCTATCTGTAATAGATAAAATGGCATAGGTGACTGGTTTACTGACAACCAGTGGCTACCTTGATGGCTCATTTGCCTATCTTCAGCATAATTTGATGTCGGAGGACCAAGTGTCTAGGGAGAGATGTGGCCAAAAAGTGAGAAGCAACACTTACCTTGAAATTAGTAGCACAAGGATCAATCCACTAAGTACATAAAGAAGCCTATAGGTATAATTATTTTTTGTTTATATTGTACTAGGAAGGACACAGTAACTTACCTTAATAGGACAGTAAGTCAGTGAATTTTTTTAGCTTATGGTTTTAATGTATGTTTACAGTAACCAGTGTTGAAGTATAATGAAAAGCAAAGGTTTTGAACTAAGAACATAAGACCAGCTATTCAAAATGGAATACTATTCCTATGTCCTTCAGGAATGTGGAGGTGTATGGAAGGGGAGGAGGGAAGTAAAGAGAACTGCACCCTAAAAATATGAAAAATAGTGTTTCATTCCCACCTTGTCAAAAAGCTATTGACTTGAAGCAAATTATCAAATCCTGCTATATATTCCTTTCTCCTTTTTGCCTCTTCCTCTCTAGACTTCTTGTTTTCCACATTTTGAGCTGGAAATTCATACTCAAGAGCCTTCAATTTCACTTCCTATAGCAATTAAACTAACCTATACATAGGAATGCCATTGGACTTGTACACTTGCTCCAACTTGTCTGCATCCTAGAAAATCTACATTAAAAAAATTAGTCCCACCTTCCTGTCCAACAGCAAAATGCTAGAATTTTCCATGGATATCACAAGCAACACTTAGCTTCAGACTTTTGAAGTTCATCTTACGCAGTTCACAAAGTAGTTTTAAATGTTTCCTTATAGATAGCCATCAATTTACAACATCACTGTTTGAAAGGCAAATGGTCTTGGGTCAAATTCCAGCTCTGTGCTAACCTGCTTTATGAAACCACAATTCAGTGGCTCTTTCATTTTTCTTCAGTATCCCTATCCCTGAACTATATTAGTTCAGGAGCCTACATAAAATGTTAGGACTGATTACTGTTTTGTTTTCTCAAAGGAATTTATATTGCCATGCCACTTTGATGGCAACATAGTGCTCATTTTCAGCACTGAAGATGCTGATCTATTTTCTCAGACTGAAGTACCAGATGTATCAGACAAGAGCTAGCAAAGGGAAACTTTATTAAATAGGTGTGAGAAACTATGTTGGTTGGAACAGCTGCCCTGAAACACTAGAAAAAAAGCACCGTGTACTAAGTGACTTTCAAAGCAATTGTCACTTGAAAAGGATGATGATTAATCAAGTCCTGGGTACCATCACCAAAAAACACTTTATTTTTTTTTAATAGATAAATCTGAAATGAAACACAAAGTATGAAACCTGACTTTCAGGTATAATGTTGGAATACAAGAACATTGTACACATTGGCTGACATTAGTTCCTAAAGGTGGAAAAAAATTAATTAACGCTCTACTGAAGACTCTAATTAGAATCAGAGTTTCAATATATGATTTCTTTTAGAATGATGGAATTAAAGATATATAGTCAAATGACAAATAGAAATGTGAAGAATCAAAGATTTTGTAAGTTTTATTTCTGATTTTGAC
>WEIT01021730.1:6502-24333 GCA_013389985.1 Dryoscopus gambensis
CCGCGCTCCCGATCCACCCCAAACAGAACCGGATCACCCCCATCCAGAAACCCCGTGGCCTCGACCCCGTCGAGATCCTGCAGGAGCGCGAGTACAGGTACGGCCCCACCTGGGTTTCCTGGGAATTCCCAGGGTTCCTCCCAGTCCCAGCTGCCCCCATGCCATGTTTCATCTTCTTGAGACCCCTCTGGATGAGCAAGAGGATATTTTCCTTGGAGTTCCCAAGGCTTCTCCCAGCCCCAGCTGCCCCCATCCTGTTTTCCCTCTTCCCAATATCCAAAGGTCCAGAGGAATAAGTGTTTTCCTTGGAGATTCCCTAGGTTTCTCCCATCCCCAACTGCCTCCATCCCATTTTTCCACTTCCCGAGATACAGAGGGATGAGCGGGAGAACATTTTCCTTGGAGATTCTTCCTGACCCTTCCCAGCTCCGTTGCCCTTCCCTGGCCATGCTCTGGCCCTGCTGTGTCCTTGTTCCCATGGGAGTCCCCAAAGCCCATTCCAAGATTCCAGAAGCGACTTCCAAATGCCTTCGCCCTGCTCCCGTGCTCTTCCCAACGGGATCTAGGATGGGAGTGGAGCTGAACTCGTCCTGAAATCCCTCCCCCTCCTCTGCAGGCTCCAAGCCCGCATCGCCCACCGCATCCAAGAGCTGGAAAACCTTCCCGGCTCCTTGGCCGGAGACCTGCGGACCAAAGCGACCATCGAGCTCAAGGCTCTGCGGCTACTCAACTTCCAGCGCCAGGTGAGCACCAGGCTCGCCAGGATTTGGGAGCGGGGAGGCTGCGGGGTCGCCCCGGGGGCTGATCCCACACGGTTTTCCCGGGATTGCAGCTGCGGCAGGAGGTGGTGGTGTGCATGCGGCGGGACACGGCGCTGGAGACGGCGCTCAACGCCAAGGCCTACAAGCGCAGCAAGCGGCAGTCGTTACGCGAGGCCCGGATCACGGAGAAGCTGGAGAAGCAGCAGAAGATCGAGCAGGAGCGGAAGCGCCGGCAGAAGCACCAGGTCGGGGGGTTCCTGGGAATCAGGACAGGGAGGTGGCAGGGGTTTTAAGGGAATCACCTGGTTTGGGGTGTTGGGGAAGATTGACTCTGGATGAGGGTGGCCAAGGGTTTGGTGATGGCCGTTGGGACTCTCTGATGGCCATCAGGACCCTCTACTGACCATTGGGAGTCTCCAGTTCCCGTTTCTCCCTTCCAATGACCACCAATCCCTCCCAACTCCACCATTCTTCAACTTCCTGTGCAATCCCTGAGCACCGAGCCCTACAATACAGTGCCTGTGTCCCGTTCCCACAGGAATACCTCAACAGCATCCTGCAGCATGCCAAGGACTTCAAGGAATACCACCGGAGCGTGAGTGGGAAGATCCAGAAACTGACCAAGGCGGTGGCCACGTACCACGCCAACACCGAGCGCGAGCAGAAGAAGGAGAACGAGCGCATCGAGAAGGAGCGGATGCGCAGGCTCATGGTGAGCCAGATGGGGGGGCACTGGGAAAAAGGCGGCCGAGAGACAAGAGGGGCAAGATTGGGGTGGGTGTGGTGGGATCTTTGTCCTTGCTGAGAGCGAGGAGGGGCACCGGGGTGTGTGTGGGGGGAGGTCAGGGTGTTCCCAGGTGATCCCAAGTGTGTTGTTCACCCCGGGCAGGCAGAGGATGAGGAGGGCTACCGGAAGCTCATCGACCAGAAGAAGGACAAGCGCCTGGCCTACCTGCTGCAGCAGACGGATGAGTATGTGGCCAACCTAACAGAGCTTGTGCGGCAGCACAAGGCAGCCCAGGTGGCCAAGGAGAAGAAAAAGAAGAAGAAGAAGAAGGTGGGAGGAAGGAGAAACGCTGGGAATGGCACTGGGAATGGCTCATGGAGGGAGTGCCAGGGCTGTGCTGCCCAGGCTGACTCCTGTCTCCTTTCTCTCCTTCCATGTTCTCTTCTTTCTTTCTTTCCTTCCTCTCCTTCCCTTTTTCCTCTTCTCTTTCTTCTTCTTTCTCTTCTTCCTCTCCTCCTCTTCCTCCTTTCTCTTTCCTTTATTCCTCCCCTTCTTCTCTTTGCTCTTTTTCTCTTTCTCTTCTCTTCTTTTCTCTTTCCTCTTCTCCTTTCCTCTCCTCCTCTTCCTCCTTTCTCTTTCCTTTATTCCTCCCCTTCTTCTCTTTGCTCTTTTTCTCTTTCTCTTCTCTTCTTTTCTCTTTCCTTTTCTCCTTTCCTCTCCTCCTCTTCCTCCTTTCTCTTTCCTTTATTCCTCCCCTTCTTCTCTTCGCTCTTTTTCTCCTTCTCTTCTCTTCTTTTCTCTTCCCTTGTCTCCTCTCCTTTTTTTCTGCAGAAGGCAGAGAATGCCGAGGGGCAGGCTCCAGCCATCGGCCCCGATGGGGAGGTGAGTCCGGGCTCATCCCACAGATCCTGGGTCAGCCGGGAAGGGGCCACAAGGATCATCCCACTCCAGCCTGCTATGGGCAGGGAGCACAGGCCATGTCCCACCGGGTCCGCGAGGATCCTTCCCTCCTCCCTTGACTCCAACTTTTCCCAGTGGGTTTGGGGGGGTTTGGGGCCAAGAATTACCAGTCCTGATCCATTGGCTCCTCCTGCAGCCGCTGGACGAGACAAGCCAGATGAGCGACCTCCCGGTGAAGGTGATCCATGTGGAGAGTGGGAAGATCCTCACTGGCACTGATGCGCCCAAGGCTGGGCAGCTCGAGGCCTGGCTGGAAATGAATCCCGGGTACGGCAGGAATACCGGGAGTGGGGGACTGGGAATGCTGCAGCTGGGAATACCAGAGCTGGAAATGCTGGAGTTTAGGGGAATGGGCTGCTGAGAATGCTGGAGCTCAGAATGTGAATGGGAAACCGGGCATGCTGGAGTCAGGAATGACAGTGGAGGACTGGGAATGGGAATAGGGAGCTAGGAATGCTGGACCCGGGAGGAAATCAGAGGCTGGGAATCCAAGAGCTGCAAGGGAACGGGGAGCTGGGAACACCAGAGCCAAATTCCATTTGGAATTCTCTGTTCTCTGGTTTTCCCCCCAGGTACGAGGTGGCTCCACGCTCCGACAGCGAGGAGAGTGGCTCCGAGGAGGAAGAGGAGGTGAGGGGGTTCCCGCCGCAATCCTGCTAGGAGTGTTCTGGGAAGAACAGCAAAGAGCTGACCTTGGCAATGGCTGTTTGGCAGCGCAAAAAAACCGGGATAAAACGGAATGAAACAGGAGGAGAACGTGGACTAAAATGAGACAAAAATAGTAGAATAACATGGAATAAAGCTATAGGGTAAAATAGGACAAAACAGTAGGATAAAGTAGGGTAAAATTCATTCAAATGGGATAAAAAAATGGGGGGAAAGAGTATAAAAAATGGGATGAACTGAGAGGAAAATTGAACAAATTAGTGGGTTACAATTGTATTTCTGCGTTGAACAAGAGCTGGGCAGCCAGGAAATTCCCTTTGGGAGATCCCAGTTTTCATCCTAAATATTCCTTGGCCATTCCAAAGGGAACGCCAGGATCCTGTGGGAGCCTCCCCTCTCTGTGAGCTTCAGGTGGGAGGGGGCAGGTGCTTCCCAGGGCATTCTGAGGCAGTTTTCCCTGAAATTCCTGGGGATCCTGCAGGAGGAGGAAGAGGAGCAGCCACAGCCGGCCCAGCCAGCGCTGCCCGTGGAGGAGAAGAAGAAGATTCCGGATCCGGACAGTGACGATGTCTCAGAAGTGGACGCCCGGCACATTATCGAGTGAGCTCGTTTTCCTGCTTCGGCCTCCCATTCCCAACCACTTCCCTGCCCCAGGGGCAGGGTTCCACAGGCAGCATTCCCCCAAGCCCATTTTTTTTCCAAATCTTCCCAAAATGAGCACTAACATGGCATTTTATCTGGAAATTCAGTGGGAAAACAACCCTGCCACAGGATTGATGGCACTTTCCAGGAATTCCCCCTAGAGCATCATCCTTCAAACCTCCCTTTTTCCCCCCAAGAATGCAAATAGTCTCCCTTTTTCCTCCTTTATTTTCTCATTTCTGCCCATGAGGAACAGGGATCCCCCCCATCCATGTTTTTCCCTCCCAAGATCACACTCTCTTCCGTTATTCCTATTTTTCACCCAAGTTTCCCCTTCTCCCCCTGTTTATTCCCCCATACTCACTCCCACCCTGCTCTGACCACGTTCCCTGGTGCGCCGTGACACGTTATCCCTGTTTGCCGGGCAGGAACGCCAAGCAGGACGTGGATGATGAGTACGGCGTGTCGCAGGCGCTGGCGCGGGGGCTGCAGTCCTACTACGCCGTGGCTCACGCCGTGACCGAGCGCGTGGACAAGCAGTCGGCCCTGATGGTCAATGGCGTTCTGAAGCAGTACCAGGTCTGGGAACGCTGGAGATACGGGGATGCTGGGGGAGGTAACAGAGGTTGTGGTGGTCCAGGGATGGGACAATGGGATAAGGAGCCAGGTCTGGTGAGGGATGAAGACCTGTGTTGGGATAATGGCTGTGGCAGGATAAGGAGTCAGAGCTGGGAAGGAATAACAAGCTGGAGAGGGATGACGAGTCTGAGGTGGTATGGGATAATAAATGGAATGGTGTGGGATAGTGAGCCAGAGCGGGATAATGAGATGGAGCCGGAGCAGGATAATGAGCTGCACTCACCCCCTGCTGAAAGCCAAACCCATCACATTCCATGTGAATCCATGGAATATCCCAATTCCTGCGACTGGCTCTGAATAATTAACCCAACCTCATTACCAGCTTTTTTGCATACGCCCAGGCTGGGGATGTGGTGGTGGGGGGGAGGGGGCGAGGCCACTTTCCCACCCCTATTCCCATCCCCATCGGCGTTCCCACAGATCAAAGGCCTGGAATGGCTCGTGTCCCTGTACAACAACAACCTCAACGGGATCCTGGCGGACGAGATGGGATTGGGGAAAACCATCCAGACCATCGCCCTCATCACGTACCTCATGGAGCATAAGCGGATCAATGGCCCCTTCCTCATCATTGTCCCGCTCTCGTGAGTGCCAGAGCGCCTGGAAAACCTCACCCAGCTGCCGCTCGAGCCCCACGTTCCCAGATTCCCAACCTTTCCGTGTCTTTCCCCCAGGACTTTGTCCAACTGGGCCTATGAGTTCGACAAATGGGCTCCTTCCGTGGTCAAGGTCTCCTACAAGGTGAGTGCCGCGTTCCTTGGATTCCAGCTTCCCTTTTCCTCTTCTGCTCTGTTACGATTATCCCAAGGAAGCCACGCTGCATCCCAGCTCCGAACCCCTGAAAATCCATGAAATCCCATTTTCGGTTGTTGCTCAGCAGCAGGAACCCCCCCGAACCTCCTCACTTTGCTGTTCCCTGTGGATAAGAGCTCCCCTCACCCCCTCTCCTGGGAATTCCCTTCTGGCCTGACATTACTGGTTGGAATTCTCCCTCCAGGGCTCTCCGGCAGCACGACGCGCCTTCGTCCCGCAGCTCCGGAGCGGAAAATTCAATGTCTTGCTTACGACGTACGAGTACATCATCAAGGACAAGCACATCCTGGCCAAGGTGAGGCCGGGAAGCACTGGACTCTGGGATTTTCCCAATCTCACTGTGCTCACGGTTGCTGCAAACAGGAAAATCCCTGCCTTTTTTATCCCCAAATCCTGGTATTTTATTCCCTGGAGCCTCTGCAGGAGCTGCTCTCCCTTGGCAGCCAAAGTTGAGGCGGAGCTCCCGCTCCCAATTTTTGGCGACATATCCCATGATCAGGTGGATACACGGTTCCCTTTTTATGAGAAACTCCCTGGATAATTAATATTAACTGGATCGCTACAAGACCCTGGTCGCTAAGGGGTTTCAGATGCAGGGCCATGGCGGGAGGATAAGTGGGATGGAGCAGTTGTGCCGATGGAACAGCACTCGAATAATGCTCCAAATGCCAAATTTTGAGATTGAGGGATTAGGGCCTCCTCCTCAGTGGAGCTGGAATCCACCATCCTGGCAGGGATCCCTGGATTCCCATCCTGGTGGGAATCACCTGGATTCCCGTCCCAGTGTGGATCTCTCCCGGTGGGGGGACACTCCTGGCATATTCCCCTCTCAGAGCCTTTTTGAGCTGTTCTGGCATCACCGAGCCATCACGGGCTACTCCGGGCACATCCCCAGCTCCCACCATCCCTGCCCTTCCCACTGCCACAGATCCGCTGGAAGTACATGATCGTGGATGAGGGGCACCGGATGAAGAACCACCACTGCAAACTGACGCAGGTGCTCAACACCCACTACGTGGCCCCGCGGCGGCTGCTCCTCACCGGGACCCCGCTCCAGAACAAGCTCCCGGAGCTCTGGGCCCTCCTCAACTTCCTGCTCCCAACCATCTTCAAAAGCTGCAGCACCTTCGAGCAGTGGTTCAACGCGCCCTTCGCCATGACCGGGGAGAAGGTGCGGGAAAGGAGAAACGCAGGAGCGGATGGGGGCTGCCAGCAGTGGGGTTGGGCTTGGGGTCAGTGTTAATGGATAGGGAGGGGTTGGAAGCGTCTCTGGAGCTCTGGGATGTGGATTAGTGTTGCCACTGAGGGCTCTGTTCCCTTCTCTGGGTGACAGTTCCCTTCCCTGGTGACAATTCCCTGCCCTCCCCATCCCAGGATACACTCATGGAGCCACTCCGGACTCGCTGTTGGGTTGAGCAGGCAGTTGGATCGATCCCGCTAGGAATTGAGGGTCGGGGGGTTCTTGGAGCAGAGGGGACCTGGTGTTTTGGGATGTTGGGGTTCCATCCAGTTCCATTTCTGGTGACAATTCCCTTCCCTGGCCAGGTGGACCTGAACGAGGAAGAGACGATCCTCATTATCCGCCGCCTGCACAAGGTGCTCCGGCCGTTCCTGCTCCGGCGCCTCAAGAAGGAGGTGGAAGCTCAGCTCCCAGAAAAGGTGACAGTGGGGGTCCCCTCGCCTTTCCCCATCCCAGGATACAACTGGGGCGTCCAGCCTGCTCTCACCCATACTGGAACGTGCACATGGAGCTTCATCCCACTCCGGAATCGTTGCTGGGTTGGGTTGAACGGGTGGTCCGGCTGATCCCTGTGGGGACTGGGGGCTTGGGGAGTTTTCCGAGTGGGGTTTTGGGGTCCATCCCAATCTTCCCCATCCTGGACTACACCTGAGGGGTCTCCATGCTGCTCTTCGCCATCCCGCAATGTGCAGGCGTAGTTTCATCTTACTCTGCAGTCATGGCTGGTTTGGGTTGAGCAGGTGGTTGGGTTGTGATCCCTCTGGGAATTGAGGGTTCCCCAGAGTGGAAGGACCCCGTGTCCAAGGTTCCGAGGGGCTGGGCGTGACTCCGCTCTGGGTTTTGGCAGGTCGAGTACGTGATCAAGTGTGACATGTCAGCGCTGCAGCGGGTCCTGTACCGGCACATGCAGGCCAAGGGCGTTCTCCTCACGGACGGCTCCGAGAAGGACAAGAAGGTCTGGATTTGGGAATCGGTGCTGGGAATGCTGAGCGGGGGCAGGTTTATGTCCAGTACAGGGTGGGCTGAGCTTGGGCCCCCAGTGTGTTTGGGTGATCCATGGAGACTCCTCAAAGACATCAGTAGGTCTGTGAGGAGAATAAAGCCACAAAATAATTCGAAAGAGACGCTTTGATCCCAACTGAAAGCTGGACGTGGGAAATTCCCTGTATTCCAGCTCCGTTCCCCCAAAACAGCCAAGTAGGAACAGCCTTGTCTCGAGAGGACTTGGAGGTTTCTTAAAACCTTGAATTTATTTTAATGTCTCTGAGCCCCCTTTTCGGGGCTATGAACTCCCAGTCGATGTTCCCAAACATTCCTGGGAATGCTGGACTGGCAGATAAAGGTGGAACCCAGCGTTAATCTCGGTTTCTAACCTCCTGGATGGTTCCTGGCAGGGGAAAGGCGGCACGAAGACGCTGATGAACACGATCATGCAGCTGCGCAAGATCTGCAACCACCCCTACATGTTCCAGCACATCGAGGTGGGACCAATGTGCAGAAATGGGGATAAATCCAGGGGGATGAACCCAAACAGGCAGAAGCCCAACAGGGTTAGACCCAGGAAAGCCAGGGATGAACCAAAAAAAAAAAAAAAAGAGAGAAACCCAACGCGGATAAACCCACCAAAACCAGGGCTAAACCCAATTGGGATAAACCCAATGGGGATAAACCAAAACAGAGCTAAACCAACAAGGATGAACCAAATCGGGGCATCGGGCCCACACACCTTCCATCACTCACACCTTCCATCACTCTCTTGTCCACCCAAACCGATCCATTCCCTCACCAGCTTTCTGAGGGAACTGGGGAGGGAACAGGGCTTGCCTCTTCAGGGCAGCTCCAGATTTTTTGGGTCGTTTCTGCTGGTTTCTGACACTGTTTCTCCTCTCAATTTCAGGAATCTTTCTCGGAGCACTTGGGGTTCACGGGCGGGATCGTGCAGGGGTGAGTCGGGAATTTGGGGATTACCAATGGAGAAATTTGTGCATTTACAAACTCCAGCGGTTTCTAGGGGTGGAGGATGAACCACCCCAGGGAGCCAGATGATCCCAGCAAGGGGGAGACACCACATTTTCGGCCTCAAATCCTGGTTTTCCTCTGATTGTGCCTGTTTTTATCCATCCCAGGCTGGATTTATACCGTGCCTCTGGGAAGTTTGAGCTCCTGGACCGGATCCTGCCCAAGCTCCGGGCCACCAACCACAAGGTGCTGCTTTTCTGCCAGATGACCTCCCTGATGACCATCATGGAGGACTATTTTGCTTACCGCGGCTTCAAATACCTCAGGCTGGACGGTGAGTTCCCCTGGGGGGGTGGGGGGACAGTGAGTGCACTGCTCCAAGTGGAGCTCAAGGTCAAGACATCAAGAAAAGAGTTCAAGACGTAAAGAAATAAGGATATTGGGCTGGACGGAAAGATACTGAGGAATATCAAAATACAAAAAGACGAAACCATCAAGCTACAAAGATAAATCTCTAAGTAAAGATGTTAAAGTAGATGTGAAGATATCGAGATAAATCTCAATCTGTCAAAATAGATATCAAGGGAGAAAGTGAGATAAGATACTGATAAAGATATAAAGATAGATGTCTTGGTATCCAGATCATGTGATCAAGACACTGATATTGAGACACTGATAGTGAGATTGATATCAAGGTTTATATCACAATCAACATCAAAGGCATCAAGACTGATATCAAGATCGATATCAAGATCAATACCTTGATACCCAGATCACAAGATGTATATTGAGACACTGATAGTGAGATACCAAAAGAGAGATTGATATCAAGTTTTGTATCAAGATCAGCATTAAATATATCAAGATAAGGTTTCTATCAAGGCTGATATCAAGATATCAGAGATTGGTATCAATATTTTTAACGTTTGGTATCAAGATATTGAAGTTTATATCAATATATCCAAGATCGATACCAAGTTATAGAAGACTGATGTCAAGATGTCAAATAGTGATGTCAAGATCAATCTCAAGATGTCAGAGATTGGTATGGAGGCATCATGTCCTCATTGCCTGCTGCTCTTTTTTCCATTTATTGCAGCTGATCTCCTGATTAATCCCGGGATCCCGTCGGGTTGGGGGAGGGTCCTGGGGACTCCCATGTGACTAAAATAAATATGGATTTATAGGTTGGATTGCAGGGTTGAGTTGGAACAGGATGGGCTTTAAGGTTCCTTCCAACCCAGATCATTCCGTGATTCTAAAACAAACACGGATTAAGAATTGAATTCTGGGGTTTGAGCACAAAATGTGACCCACGGCCCCCACGTATCCCTGACAAGAGCCCCACAGTGGCCTCAACGCTGCCGTAATTCCGGCTGCTGTGATCCAGACTCCTGAGAGACCTCCCGCCCCACCCCGGAGCGGGATCTGCCCCGCTTTCCAATCTTTCTACCAAAAGCAGCCCAACCTTTCACGGGACCCCCCCTCCTGGGGGGAAGGGCTCCCCATTCTCAGTGAAACCACCCTCGGGACCCCCCAGTGCCCCTGGCTGCGATGCCGGGGGGCGGGAGTGACGCCCGTGTGGGATTCCAGGGACCACGAAGGCAGAGGACCGGGGAATGTTGCTGAAGACGTTC
Organism: Dryoscopus gambensis; assembly: GCA_013389985.1. NCBI lineage: Eukaryota > Metazoa > Chordata > Aves > Passeriformes > Malaconotidae > Dryoscopus > Dryoscopus gambensis. Next base: position 16,547 of record WEIT01021730.1, read on the forward strand.
AATGAGCCAGGCTCCGAGTATTTCATCTTCCTGCTGAGCACACGGGCCGGGGGGCTCGGCCTCAACCTCCAGTCGGCCGACACCGTCATCATCTTCGACAGCGACTGGAACCCACACCAGGTATGGCCAGGACCCGCCCGCCTAGAGACCAGCCCCAAAATGGATCCATGGAATTGAAAATTGACCCAAAAATCGATTTAAAAATAGGCCCATTGATCCGAAAAACAACCCAAACCCCAATCCACTGACCCGAAAATCAACCCGAAACCAACTGACCCAAAAACCACTGACTGACACAAAAATTGACCCAAAACCCAACTGATCGACCTAAAAACCAACTGACCAACCCAAAGAGAACCCAAAATCCAGTGACCCCAGACCAACCGAGTGACCCAAAACCCAATCGACTGACCCAAAACTCCACCAACCCAAAACCGACTGACTGACCCAAAACCCCCTGAACCAGCCCCAAAACCAACTGACCCAAAGAGGAGCCAGGGGGTTGGAATTCCATCATTCTCCAAGACCCACCAGTGCTGTCCTGGAGAGCCACCCCCAAACCTCAGTGCTGCGGCTGGGCTTCCCCTGCACCCTCTGTCTCTGAAGGAGACAGCAACCAATGATCCCATTCTAGAATTCCTCTAGTCCTCTGGGATTGCTGGGGGCACATCCTGTGTCTTTGAGGATAACAGTGGGGTTTTTTGGGACCCCTCATCTAATGCTGGTCCTTCCCACAGGAATCCTGTTCCCGGGGTCCTGGTGATCCTGTTACCCAAATTCCCATAACCCATGCAGATCCCTGAACTCCTCGTGGTGCATCCCACATCTCTCCCATGGTTTATTTGAGGTTAAACGCAACTTTTTTGGCACCTCTTGGCCAATGTGGCCATTTCCTCCAGGACCTACTTGGTCCCGACAATCCCATTACCCAAATTCTCATAATCCTTAGGGATCTTTGAGACCCCTTGGGGTGCGTCCTGTGTTTTCCCCATTAAAGGGTAAAAGTGAAGTTTGGCACCTGTTGGCCAGCGCTGCCCCTTCCCACAGGACCTCCACAGTACCATTACCGAATCCCTGTGATCCTTGGGGATCCCTGAGCTCCCTGAGGGCTCATCCTGCATCTTCCCCATGGATTTTGAGGACAAAAGTGGGATTTTTGGCACCCCTCTTGCAATACTTGCCCTGTCCCACAGGACTTACGTAGTCCTGGTGGTCCCATTGCCACATACTCATCATCCTTGGGAGTCCCTGCAGATTTTGAGGAAAAAAACTGGGGTTTTGGGACCCTTTGGCCAACGTAGCCCCATCCCGCAGGACTTACATAGTCCTGGTGATCCCGTTGGCACATCCCAGTCATCCTTGGGAATCCCTGAATGCCCTCAGGCCTCATCCCACATCTCCCGCCATGGATTTTAAAGGACAAAAGTGGGGTTTTTGGGAGCCCAGTGCTAACACTGCCCCTTCCCCCAGGACCTGCAGGCCCAGGACCGGGCCCACCGCATCGGGCAGCAGAACGAGGTCCGCGTGCTCCGGCTCTGCACCGTCAACAGCGTGGAGGAGAAGATCCTGGCGGCCGCCAAGTACAAGCTCAACGTGGACCAGAAGGTGATCCAGGCCGGAATGTTTGACCAGAAATCCTCCAGCCACGAGCGCCGGGCATTCCTTCAGGCCATCCTGGAGCACGAGGAGCAGGATGAGGTGAGGGCCCGAGCGGAGTTCCCGCGGGAATTTGGGGATCAGAAGCCAGAGAGAAAAGGAGGAAGAAAAAAAAAAAAAAAAAAAAAAAAACAAAAAAAAAAAAAGCCCAGCCACACACTTTTAATTTCCTCATTTCTATGCCAGCAAGGAAAATATTTCTCCAGTTGCTGGAGGCAGCTACTAAAAATGGGCCTGACTGTGTATGCCTCAAAATAAGGACCCTCGTTCCNGGGGGTAAGAAAAAAAAGAAAAAAAAAGAAAAAAAAAAAAAAAAAAAAAAAGAAAAACCAACAAACCAACCCCAGAGCAGGAGCATGGCGGCTTGTTTGGAATTTTTTGGGAGTAGCGTCGGGAACAAAGGCGCCGGATTGACAGCCCTGGAGACTGAATCCCTGTGTTTATCCACAGAGCAGACAGAGCGCGGGCAGTGGCAGCTTCCCCCACGCTGCCTCCTCCCTGTGCCTGGGCGCTGAGTCGGAGGAAGCACCTCTAAAGGTGAGCGGGGTCGTTCAGTCTCCACTGCCCATTCAATCCTCCCGCCAGCACTGCCCGGCACCGCCGCGCCACAGGCAGGGATCGGCCCGCGAGGAGCCCCAGCCGGTCAGGGAGGGACAGGACCCAGAGAGAAACGGGCTGGCAAGAGCGAGAAATAAGATTGAAGTGGCTTGGAAGGGCCAGATGTGAGATTAAAAGTGGCGTGGAAACGGCCAAGTGTGAGTTAGAAACGGCCTGGAAGCGCCAAAAGTGAGATTAAAACGGCCTGAAAGTGCCGGAAATGACACTTATATGGCCTGAAACAGCCAAAAGTGAGTTAGGCTTGAAAATGGCAAAAAATGAAACGGTAACAGCCTGAAAAAACCAAAAATTACTTAGAACCGGCCTGAAAGTGCCAAAAATAAGATTAAAGTGGCTTGAAAGTGCCAAAACTGAGGAAAAAACAGCCTCAAAACAGCCAAAAATGAGTTAAAGCTAGCCTGAAAGTGCCAGAAGGGAGTGAAAATGAGCCCAGAAGTGCTAAAAATGAGTTAGAACCAGCCTGAAAATAGCCCAGTATGAGTTAAAATCAACCTGCAAGTACCAAAAGGGAGAAAATACAGCCTGAATGTTCCCAAAGTTAGGTAAAACCTGCCAAAAACGCGTGAAAGTGGGTTAAAACTGGCTTGAATGTTCCAAAAGTCAGTTAAAACCCGCCTGAAGCAGCCAAAAGTGGGTTAAAACTGGCCTGAAAGTGCCAAAGGTGAGACAAACTGGCCCAAAACCAGGCACAATGAGCTAAAGACAGCACAAAAACAGCCATAAAAGACTTTAAAAGGGCCTCAACAGAGCAAAAAAATGAGAGCAAACTGCCTGAAAGCCAAAATGAGCTGAAAGCAAAAGTGAATAAAAATGCCTGAGAATGAGAAAACTTAAAAATCACGCTGAAGCCCCCCCAAATGAACTAAAAACCGCCTAAAACCACCCTGAAAACAGCGAAAAGTGAGTTGAAACCACTCAAAAGATGAGGGAAAACAACACAGAAACATTGAAAAACCAGCTAAAAACACCCCAAACTGAACTAGAACCACCCTGAAATGAGTTGAAGCACCAAAAATTGAGCAAATAGATACTAAAACACCCCAAAATGAGCAAACACGCTGAAACCGCCCAAAAACAAGCAAAAAAGCCATTGAAACCGCCCAAAAATGAGCAAAACGAGCCTGAAGTGCCCCAAAATGGGGTCAAACGACAGCAAAAGATCCAAAGGGGAGCGCAAGGCCCCCGAACCCTGAGGAAGGTCCCCGATCCGTGGGAAGCCAAGGAGCGTCGGAGGGGTCTCGGGGGCCGCGCCGGAGGCGCTGGGGGCAGCGGCTGAATCCCGGGGTTTGGGTTTTCCCAGGAGGAAGACGAGGTGCCCGATGACGAGACCGTGAATCAGATGATTGCCCGGCACGAGGAGGAGTTCGACCTGTTCATGGTGAGGAAGAGGCGGGGAGAGGGCGGAAGGGCAGGACGGGACGAGGAGGAGAGGAGGAAGATCTCCTGAGGAAGAGGAGTAGATGGGGAAGGGTCTCGAAAGGAGGAGGAAGAAGGAGCAGAGGGAAGAGGAGCAGGAAATGAGAGGAGGAGGATCTTGAGAGGAGGAAGAGGAAGGAGAGGAGGAGAAGAGGAGGAAGATCTGAGGAAGAGGAGGAGGGGAAAAAAGGGGGAGGAAGAGGAGGAGAAAGGAGAGGAGGAGGAATAGGGCTTTGGGGTCTCCATGAGGGAGGGAGAGAAGGGTGGGGAATTGAGGTGTCTGTGAGCAGGAGAAGGAAGGAGAGAAGGGGGAGGGAGGAGAGGAAGATGATGAAGGAGGGCAGGAGCTCCAGGAGGAGGAGGAGGAGGCGGCGTGGCCAGGAATGTGGAAAAAGCCCTTTTCCCATCCCAAATTGCCTCAGCCCAGGGAAGGGAGTGGGGGATGGAGAGCGAGAGCACGTCCCGGCACAAGAGCCTCACGGTTCCCAATCTGGGGACCCCTTTGGGCCCCTGTCCCAGTGTGCAGGGAGCGTCCCTGCCCAGAAGGCCAGCGATGCTGGACCTGGACGGAGGAGCAGGGCAGGGGGGGGCCAGTGGCTCCTGGAACACCCCCAGTTCCCAAAACTCTCCCAGTTCCCAAAGCACCCCCAGTTCCCAAAACTTCTCATTCCCCAAACTTCTCAGTTCCCAAAACTCTTCCCCGATGCTTTGGCTGTGCAGCCTGTGCTGCTCCCAGAATTCCTCTGGGAGTTCCCAAATCGTTCCCAGTTCCCCAAATGCTCCAGCTCCTGGTGTGGTTCCTTCAGCTCCCAATTCCCAGCTTACAGTGTGGTTCCAGCAGTTCTCAAACCTGCCCCAGTACCCAAAACTCCTGCAGTTCCCAGGGTTGGTTCCTTCAACTCCCAAAACATTTTCGGTTTCCAAAGTTGCTCCAGTTCCCAAAGCAGCCTCTGGCTCTGGGTGTGGCTCTTCCATCCCAACCCCCTCAAAATCCCCCTTTGGATCCATCCCTGATCCCCATCCCACCTCCAACCCCTTGGATGCTCTCTCAGATCCCCCTGATCCCCTCAAATTCCGCTGTAGATCCATCCCTCATCCCTACCTGACCCCCGGGACCCCTGCCCGGCTCCCCCGTGACTGTTCCTGCTCCGGCAGCGCATGGACCTGGACCGGCGGCGGGAGGAAGCGCGGAACCCCAAGCGGAAGCCTCGGCTGATGGAGGAGGACGAGCTCCCGTCCTGGATCCTGAAGGACGATGCCGAGGTGGAGCGGCTCACCTGCGAGGAAGAGGAGGAGAAGATGTTTGGCCGTGGCTCCCGGCACCGCAAGGAAGTGGATTACAGTGATTCCCTCACGGAGAAACAATGGCTCAAGGTATTCCCAGGGTGGATCTGCCTGGAGGGCTGGGAAAGGTACATGGTCCTGGAAAATCTCCAGGGTCCCTGGGAAAACACTCACTCACCCAGAAAATGCCCACAAGTCCCAGGAAAAGGCCCACAGAGCCCAGAAAAATCCCAGCGGGTCCCAGAAAACAGCTGTGAGGCCTGGAAGGCTCCGCAAGGTGCCAGGAAATGCCTGTGGGTCTTGGAAAAAGCCCACAGATCCCAGAAAAACACCCCAAGGGTCCCTGGAAATGGGAGCCCTGGTCCCTTTGGAAATCCCCATCTTTCCAGGACCCCCCCAATCCCTGTGGGCCTGCCCCATCCCTGTGGGATCCCCAATCCCAAGGAAGCCTCATCCCTGTTTCCTGCAGGCTATCGAGGAGGGGACGCTGGAGGAGATCGAGGAGGAAGTCCGGCAGAAGAAATCCTCGCGGAAGCGGAAGCGGGAGCCCGAGGGCCCCGCGGGGCCCCCCCCGAGCGCCCGCAGCCGGGACAAGGACGAGGAGAGCCGGAAGCAGAAGAAGCGGGGGCGGCCCCCGGCCGAAAAACTGTCCCCAAATCCACCCCCCCTGACCCGGAAAATGCGGAAAATCGTGGATGCCGTCATCAAGTACAAGGACAGGTGAGGGGGGCCAGGTGCTGGCAGGGGTGTCCTGGGCGTTCCCAGGGAGCCGCATTCCCGTGGGTGACACAGTGAGAGGCTGTCAGTATCAGAGGGGATGGGATGGGGAGCATGAGGATGAGGAAGGCCGCCCCTCACTCCTGTTCTCCCCCCCGCAGCAGCAGCGGGCGGCAGCTGAGCGAGGTTTTCATCCAGCTCCCATCCCGCAAGGAGCTGCCGGAATACTACGAGCTCATCCGGAAACCTGTGGACTTCAAGAAGATCAAGGTACCGGGATCCATCGGGATCCACTGGAATTCACCCCCTTGGGCCCCCCCTCACCACTTTTCCTCCTCCCAGGAGCGGATCCGGAACCACAAGTACCGGAGCCTCAACGACCTGGAAAAGGACGTGATGCTGCTGTGCCAGAACGCCCAGACCTTCAACCTGGAGGGATCCCTGGTATGGAAAACCAGGAAAGAGCCCCTGGCATGACCAGGAATGGCCTGGAATGGCACCTGGGAAGGGCTGGGAATGGCCAGAAACAGTCTGGAATGCCTTGGAATGGCTCAGGATGGCCTGGAGTGACTGGGAATGTCCAGGAATGACCTGGAGTGCCCATTTTACCCCAGATCTATGAGGATTCCATCGTGCTCCAGTCTGTGTTCACCAGCGTCCGGCAGAAGGTGGAAAAGGAGGAGGAAAGCGACGGAGAGGAAAGCGAGGAGGAGGAGGAGGGAGAGGAGGAAGGATCCGAGTCCGAGGGTGGGTGTTGGGATGAATGGGATGGGATAGGGTGGTGTGGATGAAACGGGACGGGATTGGGGTGGGAGGGAATGAATGGATGGAGGGTCAGGATCATTTGGAGGGTCTGGATCCCACCCCCAGCCCGCTCGGTGAAGGTGAAGATCCGTCTGGGCCGAAAGGAGAAGGTTCCGGAGCGCGGGAAGGGCCGGCGCCGGGGGGGGCGAGGGGGACGCCCCAAACCCCTCCTGAGCGATGACGAGAGCGAGGACGAGCAGGAGGAGGTGAGGGAACCTGGGAATGAGGGAATCTTTCCACTGATCATGGAAAGGGCCTGGATTCTGAGAGAGACCCCCAAATCCAGGGAGTGATCCCCTATCCTTCACCATTACCCCAAATCTTGAGCTGAATTCCCCAAATCCCAGCAGTGACCTTGGATCCTGGCAGTGATCCCAAATCCTTCATCCTGACCCCAGATCCTGGGAGTGACCCTGAATCCCTCGTTCTGCCCTCTGAATCCTGGGCTGAACCTGCCAAATCCTTCATCCTGACCCCAAATCTTGGGAGTGACCCTAAATGTTGAGCTGAACCCCCAAGTGTCTCATCTCAATCCAAATCCACGGCCTGACCCCCAGATCCTATGCTGAATCCCCCAAATTCCTCATCCTGGCACCCAGTTTCTCACCTTTTCCTTTCCAGGATCGCTCCGGCAGCGGCACTGAGGACGACTGACCCCAACATTCCACAGCTCCAGAATCCCCGCAGAACCCCACAGCGCCCCACCCCCCACCCCTGTTCTCCCCTGTAGCTCCGACGGCAGCGACACCGGAATTCCCAAAATCCTGAAAATCCAAAAAAACCACGTCCGACCTCGTCCGTATTTATACTGGAGCCGGCACTGCCGCAGCCACCGGAGCTCCTGGCTCAGCCCACATCGGGCTGGTCCTGGATTGTCCGGGATGGTCCAGCTGGGTTTATCCCAGGGTGTTTCAGATGGTCCCGAGTTGTCCCTGCTCATCCCAGATCCAGATTGTCCCGACTTGTCCTGGGCCATCCCAGGTGGTCCCGGGCTGTCCCAGATTGTCCGGGGTGATCCAGACCTTCCTAGGTGGTCCTGGATCCTCCTGAATCATCTTGGATCAGCCCGGGTTGTCCTAGGATTGTCCTGGATCATCCCAATCTGGATGCTCCCAGCCGATCCCAATCCCACCTCCCCCGTGCTGTCACTGTCACTGGATTCCCAGCAGTCGATAATTAATTAATAAATTAATCCAACGGGAGCAGAGTCGCCTCTAGGGAGGAGCTGGGGGGGAGTTGGGGGATCCCGGAGGAGTCTTGGGGGCGTGACTCTGGGGACTGGGGGGTCTCTG
>WEIT01021733.1:9408-42251 GCA_013389985.1 Dryoscopus gambensis
AGTATGTGGTGGTGTATTTAAGGTTCTGAAATAATATATTTTTTAAAGGAAGCATAAGTTAAGTTTGGAAAGGATTCATGATACTACTATTTTAAAAAGTCATTTGTTATGTAATGCTTTTTTTTTGAGACAGGGTTTTTTATATTGCTTAAAAAGGTATGATGAACTTTGCATTTCATTAGTCACCTTGGATACATTAGTTTATATATAGGTTTTCAAAAGAGGCTAAACTGAAATATTATTATAAATGTTATAAAGAAACAAGCTTTTCAGCAAAATTTTTTTCTGTAATTTTGATAAGCTGAATTTTATAATTATGCTTTGCTCTAAAATAAGTTAACTTTTCCCTTATAAGGATCTCACTTGATGGTCTAATCTGAAAGAAATTTCACCTGAATAATTTAAAGAGAATTTTCTGTCAGCTAAAAGAGAGGGTGGTTGACTGGGCTGTTCTTTTTAAACCTAGACACAGCTCTATAAACAGTTCCAGTCTGAAGACACGGTCCTTTTTTCTGCAGTGTTTGCCCTTCATTTAATATTGTACAAGTACAATATTAAATGTACTTTGTACAAGGATTGTACCATTGTACAAGGATTGTACCACATCCTGGTTTGGTGTGAAAAGAGGTCAGATAATGTCCAATGAAATAAGGAACTTTAGCTTCTGCAATGGTCTGATTAGCATGCTCATAGAAAAGCCTAAAACAACTTTTAGCAACTCTCTTTTTCCTTGCAATCACCATACTCTAATGTAAGTGATGAAAACACAACAATAGAATAATTAATGCCCACTTCCTAACCAGTAAACTGAACAAGCTCTCACATCTGGAGAAACTATAGATTTCCTTCCCAGAAATGAATGTGACTGACCACATCTAATATGCAAGGTGTAAAAAGACTGCACCTTCAGGTATAAAAAGTAGCATCACTTTTTTCCCCTCTTAGTCTCATACACTTCCTTAAACATTTTTCACTTTTGGGTATTTTTAACGTAGATTCTCAAAAGACTAATCAGCTGAGACCAGTCCTAAAATCAAACAGATTTACTTAATCTTTGATCCTTTGACGCTAATTGTAATATTTAGAGACCTAATGATGCTTTATTTGGTTTTATCATCTTAAAAATCAGACATGTAGATGATGACTAACTTTCACAACAGTTCAAAATACATCACGACACCGAGGCATTAAATGAGCATCGGAGGTTGGGAAAGGGACCTTTAAGATCAAGTCCAAACATTAACCAAGCACTGACATTTCCACCACTTAACCATGTACCCAGGTTCCATATCTAGACAATTTCTGAATACTGGAGATTCTACCATTTCCCTTGGCACCTAATTGCAATGCTTTATCACTGTTTCAGTGAAGAAATTTTCCCTAATACTCCATCTCAATCTCCCCTGGTGCAACTTGAGGCCATTTCCTCTTGTACAGTCTCTTGTTCCTTGGGAGCAGAGCCCAACCCTCACCTGGCTACAACATCCATTCAGGAATTGTAGAGAGTGATAAGGTTCCTCCTAAGCCTCCTTTTCTCCAGGCAGAGCCCCCTCAGCTCCATCAGCTGCTCCTCATCAGACTTGTGCTCCAGACCCTTCCCCAGCTGACTGCCCTTCCCTGGACATACTCCAGCCCCTCAATGTCCTTCCTGTCTTGAGGGGCCCAGAGTTGGACACAGGATTTGAGGTGTGACCTTGCCAATGCCCACTACAGGGGGACAATCACTGACCTGGTCCTTCTGTCACACCATTGCTGATACAGGCCAGGTGCCATTGGCCTCCTTGGCCACCTGGGCACAGCTGGCTCATGTTCAGCTGCTGTTGACCAAGGTCCCCAGGACTTTTCCTGCCTGGCAGATTTCCAGCCACTCTGCCCACAGTGCAGGGGGGACCCAAGCGCAGGACCTGGCACTTGGCCTTGTTGAACCTCAGGCCATTGATCCACCCTTTCCAGATCCCTCTGAAGAGCCTTCCTACCCTCCAGCAGATCAACACTCACATCCAACTTGGTGTCATCTGCAATTGACTGGAGATGTCCTTGATCACCTCATTCGGGTTGTCGATAAAAATAGCAAACAGGGCTGTCCCCAATACTGAGCTCTGGGGAACCTCACTTTTGACCAGCAGCCAACTGGATTTAGCTCCATTCCCCAACACTCTCCGGGCCCAGCCATCCAGACAGATGTTTTATCCAGAGAAGAGTGCACTTGTCCAAGACATGAGCATCCAGTTTCTCCAGGAGAATGCTGTGAGAAATGGTGTCAAGGGCTTTATTACAGCCCAGGCAGACATCCATATGCTTTCCTTTATCCACATGTTTGGCCACATTTTCAAAGAAGATCAAGTTAGTCAAGCAGAACCTTCCTTGTTTTGTTCTGTCTGCTGAGAATGGTTTTAAATTTTAACTGAAGATGTGGCAGAATAATTGGAAAATACCAATTTGCTGAATATTTAGATCCAATATGCTAAAAGTGTGTGTAGAAATTAAGATGTATTTAAAATCTGTAGTTCAATTATCTACCTGTAGTTCACAGTAGCTTTTCTCTGCAAGCCCTGAAGACCAAAAACTTTCTGAAGTATTAGCATAACATACTCAGTGTATGTTACTTCATCTATATTAATTACTATTGCATGTATAGTGATTAGTAATTAATTATGCCATGTATAGCATAAGTTAATGATTAGTAGAAACATGATAATAAGAAAGTCCTGTTCTATATTTCTTATTTAGAAAAATGGGAATATCTGAGGTAAGATCTTGGATACACTGTTGATATATTGTCCTTTTTACTTAGTAATGGTACTAATATTATTAATGATATGGACCTTTTCATGTGAGAGAGATCAGATTGTACCCTGCATTCCTCATTTTTGAGACGAGACCTGCTTAAGTTTTAATTGTGAGTTGATACCACTATCCTACAATTTTTTAAGAAAAAGATACATCTTGGACAGTTGCAGAAACTGGGAGAGATCCAGAAACAGCTGCCTTGCAGAAATATGCTGCTCCCTGTGAGGCAGTAACTCCTGATCCCATTGACTTCAGGCTGTCTTGTACTGCAGTGAGTAACTTCATCTTGTTTGAAACAGTGACTCCCAGGTCAACAACACTGCTTGAAGCAGCTCCATTGGAGCTGAAAGCAGCAGCAAGACCAGGAGCAGCTGTCTGAGCTGGGCTTTCCTCTCTCTCAGACAGCCTCTCTTGGCACCTCTAAGTTCAAAACTCTGCAGGAACTCCTTCCTTACCAGATGGATTAGTCTAACATATCCTTCTGTCACGAATCAAAATCTCCCACTATATAATGGAAGATAGCCACAAAACCCTTACAAGAAATATCTTTGGTCGTGCTGGTAGTGTTGGCTTTCGCACTCCTAGTGACTTGTGGACTTGGTGGGAGTTTGGGGAATCATGGGTTACACAGGAGCAGGGCCACAAGCTGTCATTGCAGAGGATGGCTGTTCAGGAATGGAGTTTTTCCATGGGTGAAACACCAGATTACAGCTCCATAGTTGATGACCAATGCATTTCCTTTATGCTAAGTACAAATTTCCACAGGGGTTTGTTGCTGTATCATTTTAGCTTTCTTTTGTCTCAAGCACAAAGCTATGTGTTTGAATTTTCAGCTGTTATGTCTATAGGCATGTCATTAATCTAGCTATGAAAACTGGAGACATTCCAGGAAACTTTCAACAGCTAGGTATATCAAAAAAATGGTGAAGTCACAAGTCTTACCAGAATAAAATTACCATTGACAAAAAAAGGAACGAAATTGTATCAGAGGTAATGTTGTCCAACTCTTCTAAAAGCTCCTTACTGTAAGATAACATGTTCTCATAAGGAAGAAAGACTGTGACATTCCTGAGAGAATTCAATTGACAGGCTAACTCTGGCAGAAAATTTTCCACAAGTTTATTTTTATGAAACAAGAGTGAGCTGTGGGAAACAACTTTGCCACTTCAAGTATTTTTATCTGTTTGCTGTGCTGTGTGTTCCTCCTACCCACGACAAAACTATCACTAATGGCTATGAGCAAGTAAGTCTCTTAGCAAATCTCAAGTCTCTGGGTATCCTTCCTTGGTGGGGTGCAATTCCTAGAAGCAACATAATGTCCTGTTATATGTTTTCCAAGCATTTTTGACATCTAACCAAGAGCTGTGCAATGTTACTATGCTGTGTCACAGAGAGCGAATGCTCCCTTTTCATCCAGCTTTTATAGTGAGAAGCACTACTCCATTAGAGGTTTGTTGGGAAGTTTTATGCAGTTCTTTATATATTTATAAGCAACTGGTCAGGCAGGAGTTGTGTTCAGTGTCATTATATATGTAAGATCCTACATGTCATATATGTAATAGCTTCTGATTGAAAACAAAATGAAAACTAAAGCAAGCAAATATAAATCCCCCAAAACTCCAACCAACCAAAACCAAAAAGCCCCAACCCAAATCTGTCAAAATAAAATGTTACTTGAACTTTCTTATTTGCTATGTGCACATAATTAGCATAAGTTTCTCAATTGTATCCAAGAGATGTAGACTCAGGAGGAAAATAATGTCTGAGCATGCAGGATTGGGATGAGGAAAGCCAAAAACCATCTAGTGTAGGATGTGAAAGGAACAAGAAGAGCTCCCACAGGTACATCAGACATGACTTTGTGTTCTGTGGTTCTGTGACTCTTTGTAGGGTAATATTCTCATACCAAGATGAACACTGTTTATCCATAAAATATGCGTGAAATAGCAGCATACAAGGTAGTAAACACAATTTCATTCATCTGTGGCTTGATTTGTGAAAGTAAAGTATCTCAGAAAATCTGGGAGATCAACAGATTTTTAGAATAAATATTAATTGTCCCAGTATTTCTGTCATTGTTACACAATTTCCAGTTATATAGAGAAAGGAGTTTACCCCTTCCACTTATATATAGGTCCACTTATATTGTAGCTTTCTGGTTTTAACTGTAATATTTCAGAAATTAGAAAGTTACATTTTTTTCAGAATCTAAAGAAAATTATTCCTACATTACCCTTATTAGTGATATTGTAGCATGGATGGAGATAATGGATGATTATTTCTACTCAAAGCAATGCCTTGGTTTTTATTCCTTGACTCCTTGCAATGGCAATCCTATTGTAAGGAGGGATGGTATTCTGGGAGCAGTGAAGTAACAGAGCAGTGAAATTGAACAAATCATATTTTCCATTAATATAATGAGATTTAACATGTTGCTTAGGAACATAACCAGTTTCAATCATCCCTCTCATGTCCAGTTTGTATATGGTGATTTTCAGTAGTACGAATTATTTTGACACCTTGTTTGGAGCTTTTAGAGTTTATTAAGATAGACCCTTATAAGATTTCACAAAAGAACTTGTTTTCTTTTATAAACTTTTAAAAAGGAAATTCCATTTAGAAAAACAGTCAACAATAACCTTTTCAGGCTAAATTAAGAGGAGTTCATTTTCGTAATTTTTTATTTCACTGGTAATGTGCTGTTTAGTCACCAGATAATGGGACTTTTCATAGGTGATGAGAACTCATTATCTCAATCTTCTAACAGAAATGCATCTTATCACAGGTGCATGACTGCTCTTCTTGATTTGATTTGAAATCATGTCTGAAAAAATACATAAAATATGGTATCTTCAATGTCCCTGGGGCTGCTTATTAATAGACAATGTCCAGATCATTCACTGTGAACTCCAGATGTGTCCTGTTTGTCTTCTATTGAGAACATAAATTTCAATTGTCTGAAACACACATTTAAATATCTAATAATACTGATGAAGAAGTCAAATCTTATCCCTTACTCGTCTCTATACTATTGTGAGATCAGAAGACATTTTGTAGGAGATTTATCTAAGTGAGGGTATTCTTAATTACCCACAGCTTTTAAGCTTTTTGGTTCTTACTCCAGAAACACAAGACAGAAAAATGTATTATGAAATTTAATTTGTTGAAAGGACTCAAAGCCATGCTAATTTCTGAAGAGGCTTTGTAGTATGTGAATAGAGAAAAAAAAAAAAAATCTGTCCTCATAAGGCATACACGAGATAGATCTGCTCTTCCTAATCAAATGCAGTTGTTTTGGCAAAGAAACCAGAATAAAGGTAAAACTGAAATGACATATTTTTCAGGATGGCTGTAGATTCAAGTGAATTTATTTGGTACTGCCCTCCTGGTAATGCTCAATTCTTGGCATTCTGGAATGTAAAGAGTTCCTTGAGAACTTTTCATATTTCCTGAGTTTATGATGTTGAAGTAACAGCTGACATCAGGAAAAAATGAGGAATATGGTAGGTATATTTATTCCAGTCAGCGCATACGATGGTTTCTACAATCTTATTTCATGATATTTTCAAAAACCTTTCATGATATTTTCAAAAACCTCAGGAAGATATTTTTTTAGACACAGCCTTCATTCCCTATAGTTTGCTTAGAGTTTCACCAACCTGAATTTCAATCAAAACCTCTTCCTTTACAAAGAATGACAAGCATATTGTTGTTGCATATATTGACTATTTCCACTGCCTTTAACATTCGCTTGTTTCAGATCTCTTGAGTATTGAATTAGAAAATATTTCTGGGGCTCCACACTTAAAATCAAGATCTTCATTTTTAACACATTTGATAAATAACAGCTACCAGACATCTATGAAGAACAAACAAAACTTTTAAGGGATTTGTGATATTTTAGTTATATCAACTGATAATACATACATTTAAGAAGCTTATTAAGATTTTTAACCCAGAAAAATCCTTAGTCTAGAACATTTTTTTGTCTTTTTTAAGTGATGGCTTTTTAGTTTTCCTTTGCCACGATTTCTCAGTGTCCTGGTTTGAAAAGGAAGTGAGTTTGTTAAGGAAGTTATAGTCAAACCAATCAGTGGTCAGAGTGAATATTGACACCTGGTATGACCACTGAAGAGATTTGTCACCTCCGAGAACATAGGGAGATAAAGGAGACAATCCCAGAGGAACTTCCTCTTGTGTTCCGGTTGTTGAAGGGAGCAGACCCCCCCCCCCGCCCAGCCTGAGGCCTGAAGCCTGGGGCCTGGGCCTGGGTGGGGGAGGGGGAAGCCTGTGGCCTGAAGCCATGCGGCCTGAGGAGAGAGGTAGGCTGGAGTCTGGAGAGAGAGAGAGGGTGGAAAGAAATGGAATTGAGCCAGCTTCTGCAGAGTGGAAGGGTGGAGACACGAGGAGATGGGGGTCCCCCCCCCACCCCCAGAGAGAGAGACTGTGCCGGCCGAGGAGTGAACGGCGGGGAGGTTCCCGGCTGTGGGAGTCCTGGAGTTGCTGTGAGGCTTCCCGACGGCAGTAGAGGCTGAAACTTTTAACCCTTCCTTGAGAAAAGGAAACTTTATGAAACATTAATCCTCCTGAGCGGTGTCTTGAGGGAGAAGAGAGACAGCCTGGAATCCTGTGACGTTAGAGGAATTGATGGGAAGAATCCAAGGTGGGAGGAGATGATGGAGTGGCTTTTGGCGGGACTTTTCTTGTATAGCCATAGACTGAAGCAATCTGTCTTTAATACATGAGACTGCATTTAGGTGGATGCAGTGGCTGGATGCCAAATAAGGTGACCTGCTGCAGTGATGCCAAGTGCGAAGAAGAGAAGATGAAGAGGGTGTGGTGGTGCCCTCTGTCTTCAAAGAAGAAGAGACCCTCGGCCCCAGGGGTTGTGAAATGGGGGGGACTGTTTGTCCCAAAAAAGGAGCTTGTGGTACTTGGCAAAGCATCGTTGAGTCCTGGGAGCAGTTTTGGTCCATGGATGGTGGTGAGAGCACCAGACATGGAAGGACACTATGTTTTACAAGAGAGACTCCTCTCTTCTTTGATGGACTGAGAATTGATTATTTGAGTATTGTTAACTGATCAGGAAATCCAAGGTTTTGTCTGATTGTGGGAAGGGTGGAAGTTGGGAGGAGGAGGAATGTTTTGGAGAGCTTTCATTCTGTTTCCTGTGTGTTTCTTCCCCTTCAGTGTAGATTAATAAAGTTTTTTTCCCTTCTATTTCTAAGTTTGAGCCTGCTCTGCTCTGCTCCTGATCACATCTCACAGCAGTTATTGGTAAAAATATATTTTCATGGGGCACTGGCATTGCATCCAGTGTCAAACCATGACACTCAGTAGGCTTGATTTTCTTCTTTTTTAATTTTAACTTTTCCAAGAGGAATCTCCTACATTATCTTTAGTAGATCTACATAATTTATATACATGTTCACTGCTTTCTAAGCATTCTGTCACATTAAGAATGTAAGAAATGGACTATTAGTAATATTTTTCAGATATTTGTTTTTATTTAAGGATTCTTACCATATCCCTTTAGTCTTACAGAAAGTGGTAAAAGATAAATGTTATTACAGAAGGAATAAGAGAACTGTGTTATAAGGCAAACCAAAAAGAAGGAGCATTGCTGCACAATGGCAATATTTTCAATATGTCTTTCATTTGCTGATGATCAAGGTGTCCCTGCTCTAAGTTGCTCTTGCTCTGAGCAAACTTTTGGACCAGGTAAGTCTAGAAGTCCTTTAAAGCCAAAATTGCTGTATTTATTGTGAGGGTTGTACAAAACTGGACCAGGTAGCCCAGAGAAGCTGTGGATGCCCCACCTCCGAAGCTTCACGAAACCTGGTCTAATGGAAGGTGTCCCTTCCTATGGAGAAGGAGATTAAAACTAGATGATCTTTAAGGTCTCTTTCAATCTAAGCCATTGTGCAATTCCAAGATCAGTCTTATGTAATACAGGATACCAGGAAAGATTCAAATGCAAGACTCTGAATTCATTCTTAAAGCAATTCCTCATTTGCTCTATGTCTGTCTCCAACAGCCCAGCCAAATCCAAATTTGTATCTCTATTTTCCTGTTCTTACCTTGAACTCTCTCTATAGAACCAGGTCCCCATCTCCTGCTCACTTGCAGCACATACTCCTCATACTGATCTCTCCCTGCCTTTTGGAGCAATCAGCTGCCTTCTCCAGTCTGGGCCTGCAGCTGTTTTGTTGGAACTTTGCATTCTGCAACGTGAGTTTGTCTGAGGGGGACAAACTCCCTCGCACACACTTTGGTGGTGACAGTGTGGTGGTGCCTAATTCCCCCACCGCCTCCTCAGGCTGCACTGTGGTCTCAAGAAAGACCATTACTGTGATTAAAGCCAACTCTCTTGAGAGAGTCCAGCAGTCCAAAGTGAGACCCTATGAGCTCTCCTGGACTGCGGAGGGCTCTGATCAGCATCTCCCTCTGGTGAATTCTCAAGAATTTGTTATCTTTGGAAAACCACTGCCGAATTATGATGATGAGACTCAGACCCCTAGTCTGAGTGTCAGCCCCTTGCCTGTTGAGAAGATGCAAAGGCAGCTGACACGAGTACTTCACTGAGCCAGAGGGGAATTTTTCCCAGGTATATACCTTGTAAATACTCCTTGAGTCTGTGTCCGTGCAAGTGTGAGTGTGCTATAACATATATGCTGTGAATGTTGCTCTCTTAGGTTCTTAAGTATGTTATATTCACTAAAAACGTAGGCATTTGAGTTACTGTTGTGCTTATAGTAACTTATATAGAAACATTTGTGGAATTGTCTAAATAAGGACAGCAATAAACTGCTGTTTAAACCTTTAGGCCTTAAGCTGTTGGTCAAGTCCAGGGGGAAGTTTGGCAAGGGGATCCTTAGGACTTAATATGAGGGCCCCCTTATCCCTTTTTATACTTGCCCTTTCCCATCCTTACCCTTTTTTCCAACTCCAGGCTCTCTATAGATCTTTTAATGCTGATTTTAGTTTTAGAATGACTGATTTTAGACTTTAGTCTGATTTTTCTGTGTGCTTTAACTATCTGCTAAGTAGTAGAGTGAATCCTGCCAATTAACCTTCATTTTTATATTAACCTTCTTTTGCTGATACCTTTCCCAGTGATTCTTTAAGTAACACAAAACACTCATTCGTGACAAACAGAACTTGGAAGTCTTGGTGAGAAGGGACGCAAGAGGCACCGAGTCTGTGATGTGCCCTGCCATGGTGAATCTCTCTCTGCAAACTCATGGCACTGATGGTCTCACTTTGCAAGCAGGATCACCAGTGTAACAGTGAAGAGGTACCTTTCATTTTGCAGTTGCAAGTTGCTGGGACACTGTAGGAGATTCTCTTTAAATCTTACCAGGGCCCACAAGGCTCAGCTTCTGGCTGGAGGATACCCTATGAAAATAAAGTTCACACAAACAAAACAAAAGTTTTCCTTGCCTCAGGGAACTTACATATTCAAATACACGGCTTGCTGTTCCTTGTTCATAAATAAAGACGGTCTCGGCAATATGTAGGTTAGGTTTAATAAGAGCTTTGCCATTTTTTATGTCCAGAAAAGATACGCCTATTTGCTACATTGTGCAACAGATCAGTTTTCTGGGCCAGTCATGCCATCAAGAGACTATTTTTTTGCCTAGGATCCTTGCACTAGTTGATGGCTTCTTTGTGTGCATGAAGGTATGTCTAAAAGGTAGGATTTCACAAATCATATATGCCAATAGAATTTAATGTAATTTATTCCATGGGTGGGAATCCATTTATTTTCACTCAACTCAATTTTGAACTCCTTAGAGATGTAAGCTTTTTCTGCAATCTTTGCAAGTTTCTCATCATCTTTTTGGAACATGAATCTGCAGTGTTGATTTGATACTAATGTAAAGAATTACTGCTTTTTTTTCTGCATAAAGTATGGTTTAATCCACTGAGACTCTAAAACATTTTTAATAAATTGAGAAGACATGGATACCTTCCTACTAAAACTGCAATACTTTTTACTGGCAAGATATGACTTAGTAAAGAGGACTCTGAGTTAATGAAGCATGAAGGAGCTAGTTACTTCATCATTTAAAGGAGCTGGTTATTTGGTTAAGCAAAATTAGTATTCACTTAATGTAAGGACACAAAAATTCTAATTGCGTGTCTCTGTGATTTAAGTGGTATTCTCTTCTGTGGGTATCCTTGTGTTTATTCTCCTCAGGGTTATAGAAGGGCTATAAAATTTCAGAATATCTTAAGCAGATAGGAATTCCCAATGTAAAAAAAAAGCTTTCTGTGGTGTATTGGGTAGTGATGTTTGACTAGGGCAGTGATTGTCCCCCTGTACTTGATACTGGTAAAGCCATACTTCTAACCCTGTGTCCAGTTCTGGGCACCTCACTACAAGAAAGACATGGAGGTGCTGGAGCATGTCCAGAGAAGGGTAACAGAGCTGGGGTAAGGTCTGGAGCACAAGTTTTATGAGGAGCAGCTGGCATTGTTTAGTCTGGAGAATAGGAGGCTCAATCTCTACAACTCCCTGAAAGGAGGTTGTAGCCAGGTGGGGGTCAGGCTCTTCTCCCTGGCAGTAAACAATAGGACAAGAGTAAATGGCCTCAAGTTGCACCAGGGGAGATTCAGATTGGACATCAGGAAGAATTTCTTAATGGAAAGGGTTGTCAAGCACTGAAGCAGGCTGCCCAGGGAGGTAGTGGAGTCATCGTCCATAGAGGAGTTCAAGAAATGACTGAATGTGGCACTCAGTCACATGGTCCAGTTAAGAAGGTGATGATTGGTCAAAGGTTGGACTTGATAATCTTGGAGGTGTTTTCCAATCTTAATGATTCTGTGATTCTGTATAAAAGCTAAATGTCTGTGTGCTAGCCAGAACAGGCAGGATGCAGGCACAAGCACAGATGGAATGTCAAGAATAAATTTATTTTCATTGCCTTGTTAAGCAGAGCATCCCTGAAGTAGTACCTGGGCAGTGGCACACAAATGTGTGCACACTCACACAGACACCACAGAGCTCAGCCCATGCTGGAGGATGAGCTGACCTGCTGTTTTCACCTGTGTGTCAAGGGTTCCTGCAGGTGAGATTTACCACTGCGCTTTTATCTTTCCCACAGCAGGGCAGAAATCTGAAGCATGTTCCATGGGGTGCCTCCAAGTCTATCACATGTTATCTAAACAGAGATTTTCTACTTGTTCTATAGACAAGGCCAAACAACAATTTGTATGATCTGTTTGTTTTTCGACACCCTGGCTGCAAGTCACTCAAGCATGTTTACAATCCTCTTCACCAATATTCCATTATTTCCTCCTCAGCTCCGTGACAAGAACTGTATCATGTAATATAGAACACATAAAAATGGTGTGTTTGATGCTATTAGTGGAAGATCTAAAGCACCCATAACTTTCCCTGAGCACCTGCATTTGCCTGATCACCTTGCACAGTGCCACAGGCATGTCATAAAGGTAGAGAGATAATAACTTTAAGTTAACTAGAATGTGTGTCTCTAGGAGACAAAAAGAAACTGAAGAAGATTTAAGGAAATGCATTTTGTACTTTGCTATTGGCAGCTTGCTCTCTTTTATATCAACAGATATATTCAGCATTTTCCCCATTTAATTATAAACCTACTTTATAATTATAATGTTCTTTCAATTCATTGACAATGCTTTAAAAATAAAGGATTAAAAACTTCATCTTTGAAGTATGTTGATTTTATTTCCTCTTTTATTTGATCTAAAAATATATTAAATCTCCATAAATTATTTCAAGTTTTTTAAAAGAATGACTTTTTACTATGTAAAAATATCTTACAATCAGCAAGATTCTATCATGCTTCTAACTGTAGTTGGAGAGGTAATAGGTAAATTCAAGGTCTTGTATTCCCTCCATATAGCTAGACATGCAAATATGTTAATGGTAACATGATATAATTTTTAAATAATTAATTTAAAATTTAACCTTAATATAGTAATTCTCTTCTTTTTTTTCCCTTGAATTCTATGAAACAAAAAACAAACACAGTTTAAAAAAAAAATACCATTAATCCTTCAAATGTTTAAGCTATCTTTCTATTTGATCTCTGACTCCTAACTTTCTATCTCACTTTCTATCTATCTTTGAGATCAACCAGAGAGGTTGTGGAGTCTCCACGCTTGGAGACATGCAAAAGCCATCTGGAGATAGGCTGGGAAATTGGCTCCAGGTGGCTGTTCTTGGTCAGAGCGCTGTGCCGGGTGATCCCCAGCACTCCCTTCTAATCCTTAGCACTCCCTGATGGTTCAGTGTTAGAGCATTTGGAATGACAAGGACTACTTATGTTCCTATTCTTTGGACATTTCCAAACCATTTTATCTGTCTTTTCCATAACAGAAATTTAGCAGTGGATATGCTCCTGCATCTTTCATATGTGTCCAGTTTTATTACCTGTTGTATGAATTTTTTGGTTTTTATAGATATTTAGTGGAAGCATGCAGATTTCTCTGAAGAATTTCTACAGTCCAAATCCTATGTAGCTTGTTCATAAGAGATACTCTACTGATTCTTTCTTCTTTCTGCCTTTGGATTATTTTCCATCATTATGCTGTTCTATAGATAACAAAATGCCTAGTGTTTATTTACAGAAAATTTGTTAAAACCCATTGATCACAAAGGGAATGGTTGCAATATCCAAAACTATTATTCTGTCTCCTTAGAGCTGCCCTTTGTGCTTTCTAGAAGTGCGGAACCTGGAAGAAAGCTTATTCTAAGCCTTCGATATCTAGGTCGTTACAGTTCTGGCTCCTGGTCCAAGGTTTTATACACTATTTCCTTCTAGTCTTGTTCTCTCAGTGAAGTCAACAAGTAAGAATAGTTGCACATTTTGCTTTTTATTTCTGTCAGTAAATAATACATTGGTTTTGGCTTGAGAGTGGACAAAATATGCTGGTTTAACATAGATTTTCTTTCTTGCTGTATACATAAAGATGGCAATGAGATGGTAGCTCCGCACTACCCAAATCCATAATGGAATATTTATTTTTATTGGCAATATATAAAGTTATTTTTCTACAAGGTGACCCTTCTTTGTCTGCAGTGGTATTTGGTTATGTGATCTCCCTGTCATTATGTCTGCCCACATTCCACTGAGGGGTAATAGGAGTGACTGCCTGGGTGGATATTTATCTGCCAGCCAAGGTTAACCCACCAGATTAATTTACTTCAGTCAGGTTCCACAGCCAACCATTCTCCTCTGTGCATTTTCTGCAAGAGTAGCAAGATTTTTCAGAATCATGCAGGTTGAGAATGATTACCATTTTGCACTTCAATGTACCTTCCTAGGACTCTTCAAAATGTATTCAGTATATAATGTCCTTTCTCTGACACCTGTACACTCTTTCCTTACCTTCTTTTTTCTCTTAGATTTCCTTTGCTGTAATACCAATCTACTATGAATATTCCCTGTGAATGACATTAATGTTCTGCTGAGCTGCTCAATACATTTTGGCTCATCTTCCTTCTGTGGCACTGTGACAATTAAAGTTGACGGGTTTTTGTTTTCAAGGCATTAATGCAGATGCTTTGTCATTTCTTTCAGATTCTCCAGTCAGATTGTGCCTGATAGTTTGCCTTGGCCATGAAGATTCCCACAGACTTTTTTTGTTTCCTATTTAGTGGAAGGTCGCTGCTAATTAGTGAAGCTTTGGACTTTTCTAGGTGCACTTAAGTTTAACTATAGATTTTGTTCTGTCCAGACTGTCCAGAAAATGTTCTTATCATCTTTTTAGTTTATAATCTTCAGTTTTTAGCATAAGTCCTCCTTAGTCCTCTTGCACAAAGATTACTTGTCTAGGTTTCTAAAAATGTTTTTGAGGATTCGGTGGATAGTTTTAAAATTTCTTTTTTCTTTTTTTTTTCCCCTCCCCCGTCCTCTGCTTTCTTGACTTAATTTTTGATACTTGGTCTGTTCCTTGTCCATGTTTTCATTTTGTAATCAGCTCTTTTATATTTTTGACTTTTTTATGACATAAATTATTTCTGTTGAAAGAATGTGAAGACAGTTGTAAGAAAATGTAGGACCAAACCAAGGCATCATTTTCCTAACAGTGAATGTTTTCAGAAAGAGTAGGTACAGGGATCTTCACTCCACTATTGCAATTCAGCAACCAACAATTTGGGAATTCAGGTTATCCAACTGTCACAATTATTATAGCTACTGGTAGACTTAAAATACACGAATTCACCTAAACATACATGTGTCCTCTATTAGAGCTGGTGACAGTGTTTTCTGCAGTTGAATTCCACTCTGCATGAGAAAGCTCTTGGTGCACAAATGCTGCTGGATGATTTCAGCGGCCGTCTCTGAGAAAAAGCCCCTCCCTCCCTACTCATATTCCTGCCCTGGCTGTGTTGTAAGTGGGCTTGCTGCCCTGTGGCTGAAGTGTCTGTGTTTCCTGGTTTGATCCTGGATTCGGCTCATTATTTGCTTTTGCCTGGTGCTTGCTGGACCCAGTGCAGTCCCTGCCAGGCTCTGCTGGCCCGGCTGTGGTGCTGTGGGAGCACTGCCGCCATGGTTGCCATCAGATCCAAGTTTGCCTTCCTTCAAGGAGCACCCTTGCTCTTGCCCCCTCTGAGAGTGTGTGCAATTATGATTCAATATAATGGTGTGCACTATCTCATATTTATTGCCATCAAATATTTCTTTCCAAGTCATTTGGGAGGAAGATGCTCCTCTCATTCTACTGGCAATTAAGAGGCTGCCTCTTGCTGATCATCATTTTTGAATTGCTGTTTTAGAATAAGCTGTCAACAGGCATGTGGCAGGGTCTGGATTTGTGTACAAGGCAGGCAGCAATTTCACAGAGACCCAGCCTGCAGAAGCAGTCCGTTTTCTTAAGTGCCAGGGGGAGGCTGAATTATCAGGTTTTAACTCAGTTTTAATGTGAAGTCAGCTTTTCTTTCTCATCAACCTTAGTATTCCCCATTAAGAAAACACACATAAAGACAAATATGTGGCTTTTTTGGGATGGAACAAGAGAAAGGTAGTCAGTCTTAATAGATACTATTTTCTTAATTTAATACGAATTTGTAAAAGTATATGAGGCACCACAGCAATGATAGTAAGTGATAATAAGGCCTAATGTGCAATTAAATGGGAAGAACTAGGTTACGTATCCCCATGAAACTCTTGGGAATAAAGGCAAGGAACAGTTTTAGTGTTAGATAAGAAGCAGAAGAAATTAAGAGGTGTAAGGCATAAATCTGTGTTAATTCTTCAAATGGGTAGGAGACTTTTCCTAAAGTCCAGCTATCTTAAAGATGATAGCACTATCAGGGTTCTAATGGGAGGTGGGGGGGGCAGAGAGAAGGCAGGGCATAAATTCCACAAAAGAAAAGAGCCTAAATTTTTAAACACCTGAACACTAAATGGCATAAAAGAGACAGAAAAGTGAACCACAATTCTGACTGTCTCTTGCAAAACCAGAACAGAAACTGCAAGCTGTGTTCCTTATTTTTACTATTTTTATTTTTATTGTGCTCCCCCCACCTCCCACTCCCACTTGCTCCACATATTTTTCTCCTAGCTGTTTGGATAGTGACTAACTAGTGAAAGCCTTATATCCCTGTGCCAACTGTTCCCTAGGGTCTCTTCCCTATTTCCTCTTATTCTTTATATGACAACTACAATCTATCTACTTTAAATGGTTTAACTAGCACAACTCAAGCAACCACATTTACCCCTTCTAAAAATATTAAATATGGATGCAGATTTTTGTATTTAATACTGCATCACAAATAATTACAGGAGACTTAAATGGAAACATAAATGCTTGTGTCTTAATACCAAGTACCAAAGTTTGTCTGTGATGAGTATCCCTGGAATCACAGTGATAACCTGACACTGTTAGGATAGCTAGAGAGCCAGTCATTTTAAGTGATTCTGTGCTGTCAGCTTGGGACAGTTCAATCATCATAAGCCCAAATGCCTCATTTCTCATAAACAGAAGCAGGAGGAAACACAGTCTTGAAGGGATGAATGATAATACATTAATTCTGGTAATGCAGTGGG
This sequence comes from Dryoscopus gambensis, assembly GCA_013389985.1. Classification (NCBI taxonomy): domain Eukaryota; kingdom Metazoa; phylum Chordata; class Aves; order Passeriformes; family Malaconotidae; genus Dryoscopus; species Dryoscopus gambensis. The sequence continues at coordinate 26,241 of WEIT01021733.1, forward strand.
ACAAAGAAAACTCTAGGAAGCTTACAGTATATGCTTCTGGCTCTTAAGTTCTATTGTTTGATGTTTAAGGAATTAATAAGTCTAAGGTAATAGGAAAAAAGACGGTGAAAATGTAAAGAGACAATGAGATAGAATTACAAAGATGGGAAAAAAGAAGGAAATTACAAATTTTAGTATCTTACTCAAATCCTGCTGTCATTTTCTTTCCTTTAGCAGTTTTATTCAGTAAGTGTTTAATGGCCATGCTCTTTTCATGTGCTCCAGAAAAAATGGCCATACTGGAGAAGTTGTTCTAGAAAAGGCAGTATGACTGCATTCCCTGTATTTTGATAAAACTGATCAAAAAAATTTCTTAATATTCCTCTGGTAGATAGATGTTTCTTCTCTCAGAATTGTCTCAAACTTTTTTCTTATTTTAAAAATAAATTTGATGAGGTTAAGAAAGTGGAGCTTAATAAAAATAATAGTACTTTGAAAAAAGTAAGTGGCTGAAAAATCCAATTTGTCATTTGGGTCTGTTATAAGCAGCAATAGCGCTAATGGCATTAAAATCTTATTAACATATTTATTTTTCAAAAAAATTTTTCAAAAATTAAATATTTTTCAAAAATTACTCTTTTTTTTAACTTGGTCTTCAGATACCTTGAAAAATTAGTTGAGTAAGTTCTAACTAGTGATTAGCAAAATATCAAGATTTTTCAAAAATTTTGATTGTTTTATTCCTTTTCAAGACATTTTACGATATGGTACATGTAATCTATGATCCCTTAGGCCCTAGAAATGACTTTCAAATACAAGTAAGATAACTGTGAGGAAGTGCCCATCTTGATGAAGCAGTGCTGTTTTTCTGAACACTGAACTGAACATTCAGTAGCCATTGTAGCCAGAATTAAACCATTCCAAGTATGACCATCATAAATTTCAACTGCGCATCAATGGTAAATAAATATATCAGATATGATAAGCACATGTTGGGTTTTATGATCTTTTCTGGGTGTTTGTGAGAGAATTGAGACAAATATTATATAGATATTTCAGAATTAGTAGATGTCCTGTTGCACACTTTAAACACATAAACATCCTCTGCTTTGCTCTGTCTTCTAATGAGGGTCATATCTTCTACCCCACTCAATAGGACTAAAGTGTAGTTACTGTTTATGAGCATGTCTGTTTACAGTGACAATTAAAATTCACAGTTATTTGAATAAACATTTGTGTGCGGAGTGCTCCTCAGAGCTTTAATATAAACAAACATGAGAAAGCAAATTTTACCTGTCTTTTATAGGTGTGATGCCAAAAATACAAAATATATGACTTCATAAACCTAAAATTGAAGCTTGATACCAAGAAAAGGGGGCAAAGACAGGAATTTAAACCAATCCTTCAGGTAGGAAAAAAACTTCTTCAGCATGTAACCATATCATCTTTCTCAATGCAGAACATAATCTTTGACTACCTTTGCCTCAGTTGTATGGAAATGTCATTAAAGTACACCTTTTTCCTTGCTGGAACAAATAAGCATGCAGCTCACTCAGTAGCACTTCCATCACAGTAGTGCATGTCAGGAATGCAGGTATATATTAAAATGAGATATTTGAAGCATCCAGAACTTCAGGATAGGGAAGAAAAGGATAAGATCATGAGCCTCCATGCAGTAGCTCCAGACCCTATTTGGATGATTCTTTAATAAACTTGAGAAGGGCTGCCACTCTATGGTAATTAAGTTAAAAGTTAGTCTCATTCATTACAAACCATTAACATATGCAACTCACCCCACAAAAAGTGCACGGTCATAAACATTGTAGAATTTTCACCAGTTTTTATAGATATGAAAATATTGCTTAGTTCCATGATATTATTCATCATTGAATGCTAAGAATAAAACAAGCTGTAAGGAGCCAATTCAGTTTTGTTATGCCTCAACAATGGTTGTCAGAGGCATGTGGAGGAGGGGTGCACATGTGCCACGTGCAGGAGGCAACTAGAAGAAGCCTCGTCTCTGAGAGGACTTCGCATGGCAACATCTCCCATGGGGCAGGCAGTAGGAGACACTGTGGAGGGGCTCCTCCAATCAGGTCGTGAAAAGGTCCCCACCAAGGGATGGCAAAGAAGGGTTGGACTGGACCAATGGATCCCTGCTAGCAGGCGGACTTTGGGAGGGGCTGGGGGATATAAAGACCCACTGCGTTGCTGCTCGCTGGGGCTTGTTACTGTTTGCTGCTCTCGCTCAGTCCTTCCTTGGCCCTTGTCCCAGCCTGCCTGCCTTCTGGCTCTCCTGCCCTCGCTGGCTCACCCTCACACTTGTCCTGCCATCCTGTGCCCCTGACCGCCCCCTTGCCACTTGGCCCCTCGTCCTTGCCTGAGCTGCCTGCCTCCAACTCTGCCATGCCGATCAGTGCCTGCCCAGCCGCCCCGATCCAGCTGGTCGCTGCGATCCTGTCCAGGGTCCTCGTCCTCCCATCCAAGCACCCACTCACCACATGGCCAGTGCTGTTTCCACGGGATCCGCGCCTTTGGAGCCACGTCTCTCTGGGAGCTGCGCAGGCTCACTAAGACCCAGCCCGTCCACAGGCAGCGTGCACGCCCCCCACTGCCTGGACACCAGCAGCACTACCCTGACTCACTGGTGATAGCGCCCTCTTTTTCGCTCTGTCCTCTCTCTCTCTCCTCTTCCCCAGTCCTTCTCCATTTTCCTTCTTTTCTGTCTCTTCTAGCCCTCTTTTGCTCAGGCAACTCCTTTTCCTTCTTTTTGTTGTCAGTAAATGATTCTCAGATACAATGTTTGCCCTGTTTGGCTTCATTTTGTTCCTGACCATCCATTTTTAAAGAGAACTCTCCACTGTTCCCCATAGTGGAACACGACACAAGCTCAAAGTTTACAAAATGCATATTGTCTTGGTTTGAAAGAGACAGATGTCTGGTAAGGAAGGCAGGAGCCTCCCTTGGAATGGAAGATGCAACCCCCTTCCCTCCGAATTATTATAATTTTGAAATTAAGGGCTTTCATGCAAAGATATGGGGAATAGGAATGACAGTTCTTTTACTAGTATATATATATACATATATATATATAAAAATAACAAAACAATAATACAGAAACACTGGCTTAACCTGACAGAGTCAGGGTAACCTGGCACCCTGCCAGGCAGTGTGGTGGTAGCAGTCCGATCAGGTGATAGCTGCAGTTCTCTTTGAAGTGGTTCTGTTGAAGCAGTGATCTTGTAGAAAAGGTCTGGTCTTCCTCAGAAAGTCCAGTGGTGGTTGTATAGCTCTTGTCCTCTGGGAAATCCAGTGGGAAAGGCTCTGTCCTCTATTGCAAAACTCTCAAACTTTTATCCAGGTGGGAATGCCCGGCTCCTCCCCCTGGGCAGAGCATCTCACAATGGGATGGTGAGTTATGAGATAAGGCACTGATGGGCCTATTAACAGGAGATGGTCCAGGAACAAGTTATCTGTGAGTTATGAGATAAGGCATTGATGGGGCTATTAACAGGAGATAGTCCAGAGAGAGGAGGCAGGGATAATTGCCACACCTGGTTTCAATAGAAGGTGGTAACAGAATACAAGGTAACCCAGGACACATATCAATACACTTGTCTCTAGAAGCCAGGTTTGGTGCGAAATTTCAAAGCACAAAAGCAAAGTTTGCAATCTACTTACGATTTTCTTGCAAGAAGTTTTTCAGTCTGTCTCACCTCTTACCTTCTTAATTTCTAGCAAGCTTCAGACAGTGCTTGTTTAACCGCTATGCCTTTTTTATCATAGGAGATAATTCAGAACAGTAATGTCTAAGGGAAAGACATCTAATATCTTATTCATTGACCTCTTTTCCTCTGAGCTATGTCAGTTACCCCAGTCACTTCTGATAGTTTTCCTTTTCCACTGCTGCATCCCAAAAGAGCGAATCACCAGCCCATCAGCACAACCTGTGGTACTTATCAGCACTAAGACAACCTGGATCATCTATCTCAGTTGAGATATTCCTTCTCTAATTCTGATTTTCATTAGAAAGAGTCATGCTCTTATCAAAGTGCCACAACTGCTCTTCAAAACAAATGCGATGTTGTTAGTATACAGGTCTTTTAATCAGCTTTGAAGGGTCAGATTTGATAGTCTGCAAAATGCTTTGATCTCTGTGTTTATGAATATGTTTCCTACTCAATTCTGAACTTTAGGGCTTAGAATCAGAACATATATAAGGCCACAGGTACTCTTGAATTATCTTCTCTGACCTCCTGTGATCCTATTCCACAGACAGTAACTTTTGATGGAAAATAGAATTCAAGGAGACCAAATACTTTTCAAAGCTAAGAATAGTTGCAGATATTATAAAGTTTTTATTTTTAATATTTTACAAATAAAATATTTAGGCTTTTAATTCAAAAATATTTTAAAAGATAACAAAACCATTAATCAAAATAAAAACAGAAGAAAAAATAAAAATGGGTTTATAAAACACAAAATATTTTATAATGGCTTGAATCATCCCAAATCAACATTTCTACAGAAGGAGAGAAGGATGCAGGAGAAAGGAAAGCTGTTAAATTTCTGATAGAAACTCAAGTCAAATCCCAGTCAATTAAATTTTATCTCATTTAATTTAGCTAACTGACAGATTAAAAGCTGACCAATGTTTGATTACTCTTCAGGGAGATGTAGTTTACCTATTGTATATTTCAGACATCAAAGGAGAACACTCACAGCTTCCTTCTAGTTTGTTTATAGTGATTATTCTTCCTCACTGAAGTGAAATTTGTACCCAGCATATCATTCTTGTTAATTTAAAGTGTGTTAATGTGTGTGTAACCAACATAAATATAGTAACTCAATATAGATATTTTCTGGGATAACTTGTGCTGATATACAGCCTTTAAACTTTTTACCAATCATAACAGCACTTTTATCTATTAGTTCTGTATTTGGTTCATGCTCATTTCATCTTAGCATACTTGTCATCTATTAGGGATCATTTCAGCCAAAGAGTTTACTCAGTATCCCATTCCATTCCCTCTTTACAGGTGTAATTTCTGTTTTGCTGAACCTTATATCTGTCCAGAACAATAGGCCCTTTAAGGTTTCCTCTAGAAATATAACTGTAAGCTACAACTTACTGAAGCCTTACCTCAGAAAATTCCAGTGTAAGCTTCATTTAATAGTACTCAAACTGATCAAAATTTGAGTCAGAACTCCGATTTTTCATTACTCCATTGTCTATCCCTTCCCATAACCCAAAATATCAGGAAAGAAAAAGATGTGGTGTGGTTCTGATTCCTGTGTTATCTGAGATGACACAAGAGGATAGAAACAAACTATTGTCAAGCATTTCCTCAAGTTTCCAGATGCATAATAAGTACTATAGTCCCAGAGGAACTTGGCAGACCAAATATTTCATATGTCTGCATTAAGGACTGGTAAAGTACATAAAACTGACATTTTCTTCCTTTCTTTATACTTTGCTTTTCCGCCAGCTGTTCTTGAAAGACTAAGCACTTGACCCCCTAAACATATCTCTCAGCTGTTCATTTTTCTGGTTACAGGGCTTTAGAGAAAACTTTAGTAAAAAAATTTAAAAAGAGAGACCCTCCCCTAACTATATCAAACTCTCCAGCTCTCATATTGCCAGACTGACTAAAATATGGTCTGAATTTTCAGTATCCTTCCTTTAAAGGGTAGTTGTCATGGTTTAAACCCAGAAAGTGGCTAAGCCCCACCCAGCCACTCCCTGGGGAAGAGACCTGTAGGGTAAAAGGAAGAATAGTCATGGGTAGGGATAAGGACAGTTTAATAGGAAAAGCAAAAGCCATGCTCACAAGGAAAGCAAGGAATTTTGTTCACTGTTTCCCCTGGGCTGGCAGCTGTTCAGCCATCCCCAGGAGAGCAGGAGATGGGTTTCATTATATGGAACTTGGGAAGAAAAACTGCATCACTCTGAGCATCCCCCTTTCCTTCTTTTTTCTCCCAGCATTGTATTCTGAGCATGGTGCCATATGGTTTGGAATATCCCTTTGGTCAAGTGGGGTCAGCTGTCCCAGCTGTGTCCTCTTGCAACTCCTTGTGCACCCCCAGCCCACTCACTGGTAGAACAGACTGAGAAGAAGAAAAGGTTTTGGCTCTGTGCAAACACTGCTCAGTGATAACGAAAACATCCCTGTGTTATCAACACTCTTTCCATACCAGTCCAAAACACAGCCCCATACCAGCTACTATGGAGAAAATCATCTTTCCCAGTCAAAAGCAATACAACAGCACACTGCTAAATTCTAAAGGAGCATGTTTACTATTGATCTGTCAATTAAGCACATTTTTTTAGTCATTGAAAAGGAATTTTTAACTTTCTGTCTTTGTTTCTTTCTAAAAGTTTAACGTGTCCAACTGTACTTCCAATGTTCATGTATCCTTTTCTGTGTTCAGTTAATGATCTAACATTTTATCTTTCTCAGTAAGAAAAACGCTTTTAACAGAAAATTTGAAGGGAAGTAGCATCTGATGACATCTACTATATGTATTCTTTAACTGACAAATAAGTTTCTTTGCTTATCATTGGGAGAAACATTCATAGAGCAACAGTAATTCACACATGCACACTCACAGACCTATGAGTGAATTATTCTTAGCATAATTCATGATTCTGCCTTTCATTTCATGGGTTCTGAATCTTTTGAGATCCATGCTTAAATTGAAAATTACGCGGATAAAGTGTAATTTAGGGGAACAGGTTATATTTACCTTTTTTTTGCTACTAGTATTTTAACAGGCATATCAATAATGAAAGTTATTAGTACATTTTTCCTTTTCCTCACTAAAGAAACAGGAAGTACTTGTCAGGGGTGTGTATTGGATGAAGAAAGCCGATGAAATCCAATTGTATTTTTCAGTTTTCATCCCATTATTTTTCTTGTCATTTTTATGATCTAAACTGTGTTTTTGTCTTTTCACTGGAGTGAAGTCTTGCAGTTTGTTCCTGCACACTGCAGTTCTTGAACACCTGCCCGTTTGAACCAATTGTTTGCTTCCTCAAGGTGATGAGTATTTTAGGAATCTGTGCTTTATCCCTTGGGATAACTGTGACTAATGGCTTAGTGACTGACAGCTGTCTTGACAATATATTTAACACCAGGAAAAAAAACCCCAGATTTTAAAATATCAATATTTATGAGTCTCTATCATACCTGAGGTGTTACAGTTATAAGAATGAACATGACAGGCTTAGCATTTTGTGCATGATCCCATGGGTTGCTGTGGCATGTGCTTTCTTTTCCTGCTGACTTTCCTCAGGAAACTTTGTGGATTTAATAGCTATGTATGAATTTATTCATCTGCCTAGGATTATTTTAATCCTGAACCTTTTCTGACTTCCTTCCTCCAGCATATTGAGCTAGTTTTCAGGCTTCTTACTAGAGCAGAGTAAACCCATTAAATTCTTTTGTCTGGCAGTGTCCCAGAACAGTCCTAAAGCATTGGCACAAGATGACTGTCAGCAAACAAACCTGCTGCCTGCTAGGGATGTTGTTACCTTGGTGGATCCCAGCAGTGGTTCTCCTGAACATTTCACTGATAACAGCTCTGACTATATGTTAATAGTTTTAAGCCTTCCTTGAATGATACACAAATAACACCTCTAGGATGAGTGCCTGTGTTTGAAGTTAATGTAATTAACAAGACCAGTAACAGTATTCCGAAAAACCTTGACTACACTGTCATGAGCAGCTCACAGATTCATTTACTAGTGCTGGAAAATAAAACAGGAATAAAAGTAACAGAAGAAAGCAGCATAAAGTGCCATTGCAGATGGGAATCCTGAATGTTCTTGTCTAAAACTTTTATGTGCCTCCAGTCCCATGTATGGACTAGCAAACATTTGTTTCCTTCAGGTTTAATCCACAAATGATGACCTGAACTCCTGCCTGACTTATAGAAATGCTCATAAAGTTTCCTTTTATTACAGTGAGGAGTAACACATTGTTGCTGTGATATTTTTTAGCAACAGAACAAGACATTGATGGTGTTATTAAATATTTCAAAACTCTACCTATGAATAAAATCCTAAAGGGAAGTTCAGTGGGGTTCTATGTTAGGATCCTGCACTATGATTGAATAAATCAGCAAATATAGAGGATGTGATAATGATAATGTTGAGATAGTAATCTGGTTTTATGTGACAAATAGCTTACTATAGGGTGTAAGCTTCAAACTGAGGTCTTTGCCTGAGCCATGTGAATTGATAAGTAAGATCTTAATTGTCAGAAATCTGTCAAATCTCTCACAATATATTGCAAGAAGTGATACTCATCAATAATGAAGATTTTCAATAGATTTGCATTATTATTATAAATTACCTTAAAGAATTTTTTCCAGATAGAACTAAGAGAGGTATTTGGGTCACTCTGGGCAATTAGATAATCCTATTAGATAACAGATAATACATATACATAAGATTCAGCCTCTCTATTAATTTGGAAAGCTGAGGATAGATTTTATCATGAAGAGCGACTGAACCAAAGGCTTCTAACTCCAAACTACTTAGAGAGATTGCTACTGATTTTAGAGAGAAAGCTATTGATCTTGTAATTTTTTACTGTATCATTATTTTAGTCTGAAGTACTGTGGGAAGAAGGAGAGGAAGCTAAGAAAGGGGCAAGTCTTGGGAGATTGATTCCACCAAGGAAATGGAAAGTTCACAGGGAACTCTGAAGAAAACACAGAACTTTCTAGAGATATGAAAGCACTGTCTCCCCATAAATACCTCTCTACACATTGTAGGACATGGAATGAAAATATGAAACCTAGAGAAGGAAGAATGAAATCCCAAGAAAACAGAATCTGGTACATTTATAGGATTCTATATGTAGCATGTGATAATCTGTTTGTTCTTCTCTATTTAAAACTTCCTCTATCCAAAAATAAATGCAACATTCAACAGTCTGAGAGCTGATGTCTGACACAGATATCCTTAAATTTCTGTTTACTGCAGAAGATCCAGATATTTAAGGACCATAAGGAAATGTCTGTCGGAAATATTTCAGCTGAAATGCTGGAAACTACCTTTAGGCTCAGAAATGTGTTTTGTTTTCCTCCAGCTCATCTTAAAAAAGGTAGTACATTGCGTCACTAGAACTGTGGGAATCATGACTGGCTGGTAATGCAGAAATATGGCAAAGATCTCAAAGTGTATTTGGAACAGAGGGGAAATGAGAGGGGCAACACACTAACTTCAGTCTGTTTTGGAGCAGGAAGGATCTGCCTGCTTTGGATTGCTTTGCAGGTAGCTGAGTTGTTTTTTAGTAGGAGAATGAGATATGAAGCTCCGTTTCAAGAGCTATAAATTCTGCTAAAAAAAAAAAGGATTTGTACAGTCTCTGTGGTGTGTCTGTCCACTGAAAAAACCTGCAAACCTGACTTTTGAAGGCACCTCAGGCACTTCTTCTGTTTTAAAGTCCAGAGAGGCCTGGAAGCTAAAAAATGGCATTATAAATCTGACAAATTTGACAGCCTCTTTGCAAAGCTCATTTTGTTATTACCAGTGTTAATGGTAGACAAGAAAAGCCAAAGTGTATCCTTCACCTCTGGTGACCTCATCCTGAGGTCAGACTTCAGAAGTGCATTGAAAACTTAGGCAAGGGATCAGAGGGGGATTGTTTATTTAGTTTGTTGTTGGTGAGATTTTTTTATCATTTTTCAGGTTCCTTTTTCTTCCAATTCATAGTGAGACAACTGAAAACTTGAGTTGCAAGTTGTTTTAATCCATTTAGAATCTCAAAATCAGAGCAGATTCAATCCATCCCGTTAGCTGGAATAATGAGGAGGAGGAGGGTGGTTTTTTAAACATATAATTCCTCTGTTCTGAAATATTCCTTTATGTTATTTTAAACAGAAAAAAATTATTACTTTGCAATAGGGAAATTAAACATTTCAACATTTGCTTTTGGAAGGACCTCTTGTCAAGCAATAAAAAAATGTGACTTAGTTTAAGAGTAAGGAAAATGAATCCAAAAGAACACACAATATTGGCTGAGGCTTAACCAAGTATTACTTCTTCTTTTTTTTTTCCCCTTTACCAACAGTTCTGAAAATTGTCTGATTCAGTACAAATTTTTTGTTTTCTGTGCTCTGTTCTACTACAGAATAGAAAAAAAAAAAATCTATGTTGTATATATTCCCAGGTTTGACTACACTAATGGGTAATAAGTACCAGAGAATTTGCAATGTTTGAATAAATTCCAAACCCATGACAAGATCATGTCAAATGCATGAATGCTTTTAGTCACTGAAATTCAGCTAGGTTGCTAGGTAAGATTCAGCTAGGTTTAGATCTTAAGAGGAATATTACCTCTGTGTAGAGTGACCTTAAATGTTGAAGTAGACTTAGCTTTGATGCTAAAGCTGAGTTTCGCCTGAGATGGATATTTATGTCTTTTCAAAAGAGCAACAGCATCTTTCTGAGTACATGCATTTTTAACATACTTTACAAAAATTGGTGGCATAAATATGGTTTGAAGCCAAAGTCACTTTTTTCAACCATTTCATTATAAAAGATACGTCTCTTTCTTATGTGTTTTTTCATTTCACAACAGGTGGTAACAGGACTTGCATAGCGCTCTTTGCATCTATTTTTATAGTTCATTTCCTCAACTAGTTGAGGCTTAGAGAACATGTGACTATGAGAAACTCTGCTGAGTAAAGTAAAGATGTTTGTCTGTATTAGGAACAAAGTAAAAACTTTGAAAATTTCTTGCAAACCAGCAATCCTTGCAAATCATACTCACCAGCAGTATTTTTTTATGCTTTCTTGCTGTAGATAAATACAGATAGGTTTGGGTTTGTGTTTGAAAAGACTGCTTATGGGGCATGGAAGAAGTTTTGAGCACAGAAGCGTGTGTGCGCTTGTGTGGGAAGAGAAGTAGAACTTCCATATGTTTTGAAGTATTTCTGGAGAAATCTTCTGTTTGTGGACTACCTCTTCTGAAAGAGAAGTCTGGAAGAACAAGAAATTATGTCCGCGATGAGCAGGGGAATGCAGGAGGTAATGAAGAAGACTGAAGAAGGGATCAGTGAATCAGAGATGCAAGTGATTGCAAAGGGGAAAAGAGAGAAAGGGAAGGGTAGTGAGAAACTGCAGACTAAGATAACTTTGGAAACAGCCAAGAATTTGTACAGCTCACTGATTAGGGATTAAGTATTACTTTATGTGAGGGTTGGTAATAACTTTGATGTTTGGCACTGGTAGTACTTGGTCACTTGCTTACAAACAACAAAGAGATGATATTTGTATTTTTTTTTCAATCCATGGAGTAAACACAGTATGTTGTATTTATTTTAACAATAACTCTGTAGAATTCTTTTCTAGGATAATCTCCCTTCTGAAAAACATAATGACATTCTTTGAGAGTGCTCAGAAACTGAATGAGAAAATAAATTTATAGAGATATATGTCTATATAATGATATACCACTTAAGCCATGTTTTGGTATACTATGCAGGTGATTTTCGATAGAAAACAGGCCTGAAAATTGTTAGAATCTGTCAGAGACTGAAATGTTACAGTTTATGGCTTAAACATCTTTATGAAGGCCTTTTGCCTCTTATAGCAAAGGTGTAACAAAAGCTGCATGGAAGACCACTGCACCCTGAATGGGCCTCCTGACTGAGGTCCTTAACTGCAAGTTAACAGAGATAAGATAAAGTGACTCAAGTCCGGGCTGGGGAAGAAGAATACATTCACAAGACGATTAAGCCCAGCACCATCGGCATGGAAGCCACAGCCCCAGGTTTTTCTGCCGCCAGGCTCACACAGATCCCACACCAAAGGGGAGAGGAGGAAGTGTTTTGGGTGTGTGGCATAGCCTCTGGCCAGATGCAGCGAATGCCCATCCTCTCTGGGCAGACTGGCCCAGCTGTGGGGCCTCCCACCCCGGGAAGGCCACATCTATGAGACATCCATGTGAGGGACAGCAGATGGGATGTGATGGCCCATCAAAGGCTCCCCCCACAAGGGGTCCCCAGACTCTGCACCAGAGCACTGCACATGATACTACACGATGCAACAGATCCAGAGTCTTGCAAGGGACAGTGTCAAACTTGCCCCTCCTCAGGGAGGTACCTGTGTGTTCCCACCTGCCCAAACGTATAGTAATCCATTGGATTCTCTACTTTTTGGCAGGGAACCCTCACCACCAAGAAGACCAGATGGAAGGAAGCAATGAGACATCATTGGAACCCATGGAAGAGTGATATGCTTCTACTTAATTTGTCTCTGTCACTCTCAGTTCCCTCCTCCACACACCTCTTTTTCTCTTTTTTTTTCTTTTTTTAAAAACGAGGGTGATAAGAAGTGATACTGAAGAAAGAGATACATGGCCTACAACAGAAAATATCTGTAAAAATACAATTAAAATTTATTTTATGATCTTGTAAATTTATACGACTTTTAGAGGATAGTTCTTCTAAGATTCATATTTCATAGAATCATAGAATGGCCTGGGTTGGGAGATCATCTCCTTCAAACACCCTGCCATGGGCAGAGACACCTTCCACTAAACCAGGTTCCTCAAAGCCCCGTCCAACCTGGCCTTGGACATTTCCAGATATGGGACATCCACAACTTCTCTGGGCAAACTGTTCCAGTGCCTCACCACACTCAGTGTAGAGAATTTCTTCTTAATATCTAATCTCAACTTCCCCTCTTTCAGTTAAAATTCATTTCCCCTTGTCCTGTCACTCCAGGCCCTTGTAAATAGTCTCTCTCCATGTTTCTTGTGGGCTACTCTGGATTGGACCTGAAATAAAGATGATTTGGCATCCTCAAAGTCATTAAGGAAAGATCAGAGAAGGTAAAATTTAAATTTTACCCTTTCTTTCCACGATAATATGATATATTTTTATTTTAAATTAAAAAATTAAAATTGTGTTGGGTTTTTTAAAAAAGATAATAAGTCTTATAAATCTGTACTTGAAGAAAGAATGTATGTAGTTCAGTAGTACATTCTACCATTGACCTTGGAGGGGGCATGACTCTCTTCCTTTGTTTTGTGTTCATTTCTTCCCTCCAAAATTAAAATGATTACTTGAGGAACCAACAAGAGATAGCTCAGCAAACCCTCCACCTTGACATTTCTACCATTCAAAACATTTTTTTTGACCAATCTAATTTTTCAATGGAAGGTCTCAGAGCTTTCCAAATCCTTTTAGCCCTAGACCTTTTGAACATTTTCAGCACAAATTAAAATTTAAAAAAAAAAAGAGAGAGAGATTTGCAGAGACTTTTCAGAGCTATCTCAGTCATGTCAGCATCACTATTATCAATGTAATGTGCAAAAGTGTGGGTTATCAGGAAACAAGATATAGAATTTGTTGTTTCGAATACTATCCAGTAAAATGATGCCATGCAAAAATGTGGGGCAAAAGGCTGTCCAGAGAAATTATAGCCTCTTGTCTTAAATGCTGGCAAGATGTAACTGAGAAAATCTATTGCTTTCCCTGTAAAGCCAGTGCATCTATATTTCTGTTCAGGCTTGCTGGTACTGACAGAAAGATGTATGGAATGAGCTACTTTCTGAAGGATTTCAGTAGCTCAGCTTTATTAGCAGTTGCTCTGGCCTTTGAAGCAGCTAATATTTGTCTATATGTTCTATTGGAATTCCTGTCTGATCCTCACACATGTTGTCTCAACTTTTCTTCTCATTCCAATTGCATCCAACAATGTAAAATTGCAGATACTTTGAACAGAATATAAGCCCATGTCAGACAAGCTAGTAATATTCCCTGGCTGACAGCCTCCAGCTGAGGAGGTACCACTGGAGCAGGGAAATTATGGGAGGGGAGGAAGGAAAAAAAAATTAGGAGAATAAAGGTAAAAAGCCTTTTAAAATTAGTTTTGAGAGACGAAACTCCTTTGGTTTTTTAGGAATAGAATTGCCTTACCCACATAAAAAATAAAAGAGAAGAATACAGCATTTACCTCCTATATTTGAGCCCCCTCTTACTGATGAGAAATTAAGCCCAAAGTGGATAATCAGAGTATACAAAAATTTACATATATATGCATATATGTACTTACATCTTTTTAATATTATTTTCTGGAATCTCTAAGTAGGAATTCATTGCACCTTTGTCCTTTTTATATAGTAGAAATACATAATCTTCATTTCAGTCTGATATCTTGCAGAAAACCAGAATTTTTTTATAAATTTGGAACAAGTGAAACAGAAATTTAAAAATATTTCCAAATATTTTGCAGGAAATAAGTTTAAAAATTCTAAGCTAGGATAATAATATAAATTGTGTTTAATACAGATGTTTGAATGGCCTTGCTATCTCCTTTTTTGTCGTACACTGAACACTTTATATATTTGCCTAGATGAGATTTTCCTGCAATATTTGGAATTCAACATCTTATACTTAGTCTTTGTAGACTTATCACAAGACACTGAAATGTCTCTGATATCCAGAACATTTACAGTACTTGAGTTTAAAGCAAAAGAGTGTGCAAAAAATTATTTAAGACTAAGTCACGATATCACCAGATTGAAAGGGAGAAAAAAAAGTCATATGTCAGTATTTCAGTAGGAAGGTTTGTTAATCTGAAAACCAAATGAAATATAAAATCATGTGAGAAAAAAATTAGTCATTTTCTGTGTCATCTGCTGGAGAAAAGCTGAGATGTGGGCAGTCTGATAAAGTAGAAACATTATGGAAGCAGTCATGTTTGTGGCTTGTTGGGGTTTGGGTTTTTTTTTTTCCTTTTCTTCTCATCTTGCATGGGGGGATAAACACCTGTTGGTTTTCTTGCACAGTATTCTGAATTTCAAGAAGCAAAAATATAAATAAATAAGCAAAAGGTAGTGTTTCACCAAGAAAACCTGCCCTCTACGTGAAAACCACGTGTCAGGTCCCTGTGTCAGGTCCTGAGCTGTGACACAAAGGGAAAGGAGAACTGCAGAAATAATTCAGGGGAGAGCTTACAGCTGAGTTCCTAATGTACTTCATTAAACCGCTCAAATTTTAAACAGGATTTCATTGTCACATGATGAACAAGTAATCAACATTGCCCTGGGCATAATTTTAATCATTTTTCATTTGTTCTGTGTTGTAGATTAAGGCAGGGAACTGGCTCACTTTTAATAGTACATTTGCCGCAACGGCATGAGTTATTGACTTTGCTTATTTATTTAGAACATTGAGTGTCAGAAGAATCCCAGTATAATAAATGTATATCAATTCCATCACCAATGAGGGAGGTAACTTAATCAGTAGGAGTAGAAAGAATATTACAGAAATTGTGGTTTACAAACAGAGCAACGTTTATATTAAAAACATTCACTCTTCCACAACAAAAAAGAGCAAACCAAACAAATAAATCTCATGTTAATAAACATGAACTGTTAAGAACAAGACACCTGTCTTCAAAAGTTATTTGTGCCCATATTTGCAGTTTGATTATTGACTGGTTTGTCTGAGTTTTGATTCAGAAACAGGATTTACTTAATTATGTGAAGTAACTATTATAGCTGGCTTTTCTAGGTAATGTATGACAGCAGCGACTTTCTAAATGGATATTATCTTCTTTTTCCTACAAGGACAAGTGAAGTTGTTGTGAATGTCAATTTTACTTGGCACATGTTAGACGAAAGGAGAGCTGGTCTGAAATTTTATCACAGAAAGCATTTTCATTACATGTAACTTATGAAAATAATTTTTTTTTATTGCACCAAAAATGCAACTTTTACAAACAGAACTTTGGAGAGAATTTCATGTTGGGACAAGAGAAAGGTCAGTGAGTATCCTGAAATTTGGCAAAAGAGGGGAGGTCTCCTGGGGGGTAAGGAGAAAATCTGCTTCTCTGTATGCTATGAAATAAGCATAGGAAGAGAGAACTGAATTTTGGTATTACGTGTATGATGTAACTATTCCTGTGTCTGCACTGTGGAGTAAAAATGTTTGTCTTAATTAATATGTATTTAATGAAATACACCAAATCTCACTGATCAAATTGTCCGAGTGGGACTCTTTCCAATG
>WEIT01021735.1:5791-31334 GCA_013389985.1 Dryoscopus gambensis
CACCGCCCGCCCCGATTCGCCCGCCGCTTCCGGGTTCCCGGCGCGCCCGCCACGTCCGGTCGTTGCCGGGGCACCGCGGATGTGACGCCAGGACGCCGCGGGGGGCAGGGGGAGGTAAGCGAGGCCGACCCGCCATGTTGGCTTGTGAGGCTTGGGGATGGGCGCTGCCCGGTTCTCCTGCGGTTCTCCTGCGGCACGGAGCTCACTGGCAGCTGCCGGCCGCTGTCTCGAACGAGTTTTGTCCTTTCTGCCCCGTCCAGACGTGCCAGCCCTCGTCAGTGTGTGTAAATATCGAAAGGTGGGTGCTGCTAAGAGGATGGAGCCAGGCTCTGCTCGGTGGTGCCAACCAGTAGGACAAGAGGGAACGGGCAGAAACTCATCCATGGGAAGTTTCACCTGAACTTGAAACTTCTTTGCTGTGCAGGTGTCTGAGCACTGGAACAGATTGTCCAGAGGGGTTGTGGAGTTTCCGTCACTGGATATATTCAAGAGCCCCCTGGACACAATCCTGTGCAATGTCTCTAGGATGGTCCTGCTTGAGCAGGGAGGTTGGACCAGCTGACCCCACGGTGGTCCGTTCCAACCTGACCCATTCTGGTATCCTCTCTGGAGCAATAGTCATGAGCCCGTCATGAGCTGGACACTTCCGTTCAATATATTCTCTAGTTTATGTGGATTATCAGGCAGACTCTCTAACGTGTTTTTAAGGTGCTTCTCACCATACTAATTAATGGCAATAAGTGCCCAGTGCAGGTTCGGTGCCTGCATCCCACATTCCTTCCTAAGTGGCTGTTTGGGCAGTGGAGACCTGAAGCCTGGTTGGGGGGACAAAACCCTCGTCAGACTGAAGACCCTAATTAGCCTTTGTTATGGTTGTCATTATATTTCTCATTAAAGTAACAGGCATGGGATAAATGGCCCTGGAATAGTCATGAACATTAAATAGTCTTAAATGTATGTGTCCAGTTCCAGGCCCCTCAATCTAAAGGTGCTGGAGTGGGTCCAGAGAAGGGCAGCGAAGTTGGTGAAGGTCTAGAGGATAATGAGGAGTGGCTGACTGAGCCAGGGCTGTTTATCCTGGAGAAAAGGAGGCTCAGGGGGGGCCCTTATCACTCTCTGCAATTGCCTGAAAGGAGGGTGTAGTGAAGTGGAAGTCAGGCTCTTCTCCTGGGCAACCAGTGACAGGATGAGAGGATATGGCCTCAAGCTGTGCCAGGGGAGGTTGGGCATCAGGAGGAATTTCTTCATGGAAAGAGCAATTAAACATTCGAATGGATTGCTCAGGGAGGTGGTGGAGTAGCTACCCCTGGAGGTGTTTAAGGAAAGACTGGACGTGGCACTCAGTGCCATGGTCTGGTTGTCACGGTGGTGTTCGGTCATAGGCTGGACTCTGATGATCTCAGAGGGCTTTTCCAACTTAATGGCTTCTGTGATTGTGTGATTACTTGGATCTGCTATACAAAGTATTTAAGCATTCACCTTTGCTAAGATGTATCTTGGTAGGCTCAGCAGCCACTTCTTGTTCTGACTCTTGGGCATGGACTCTGTGGATGCGTGCAGGGGAGCCAGATAGGAAGTTCTCTTCTGAACCCTCATATATACAGTGGGAAGTGGGATGAGGTTAGAAGGCACCCCAGAGATGTCCTGCCTCAAGCACCAAAAAGCTCCCTGTGTCTCCATGCCTTAAAGTCAGGCTCCAGACACACAGGGACAGTTACCCTTCACTGCTATCATCGACGTGCACCGTGTGCTTCTTCTGTGTCACTGTGGGGTTCCTGTCAAACACTGCTTCCACAGTGATAGTCAACGGTTATCTGTTGATAAGGGAACACTTTCTTCTATTACTTCTCCAGACATGGTTCTCCAAGATTTCCCCCTCCCCCCACTCCTTCCTCATTTATTCCTGTTAAACATCACCTTGTTTTTCTACTTGTGACAGCAAGTGTAGATACACTCAGTTCTGATTAAGAGATTTTAGCTTGTATGATGTTTGCCTCGTAGCCAGCAGACAACACTTGTCAAGACAGCCCAGAGTGTCTCACGCACACTGCACCCATGGCGTGCCTCTTGCATGTTAGAGAAAGGTTTAAGGAGGAAATTTGTCCTTGGGGAAGTCGACAGCAAAAGGGATTTAGTGGAAGCAGGATTTCTTAGCAGTCTTCTTGCAGTGGCCTCCAGCAACAGTGTTCTCCCTAACTCTTCTGTCAGGCCCCTCAGAGAGGTCAGGTTTGTAGGTAAGGAAGGATTTAACACAGGGAGGAGACATACTTTAACAGACACCAGCTCCAAACACCTTTAAATCACAGCTTTTATTGAGCCAGGCCCTGTAACATAAGGGATTCTGAAAAGGATCAGGATTATTTCAGGAATTTGAAGAGCATGATGATTCTTTCTATTTTGTAATTGAAGTTCTGAATATTCGAAATTATGTCTAATAACTTACTATATATCACTGCTTCTCCAATTCATCTTCACTCAACTCTGATCTTCAGACTTTCTTTTAGACACATATATATGAAAGAATCACACAATCCTTATTCTTAAATACCTTGTTCCAAGTCTCTGAATTTGTTGTATCTTCTTTTGTAAGAAAGAGCTATTGGACAAGATCTGTATGTATTTGCGAATATCTGCAAGTAAAGTTGTAATAGCAAGTCCTCCTACTGTGTATGTATTTAACAGCGCAATTTTTTATTTATGTTGCCTTTCTATTTATTTATATGTACATATATATGTAAAAACCATGCTGTTTTGGTAAGAGAAGAGCACTATGCTACAAGGGTAACTGCATATTCTCTCTGATTTTATCAAAACAAAGTCACCAAAAATGTGCACTGAGTGACCAAGCCAGAATACCTGATGTGGACCTGATGTGGATGTAGGTGTCCCTCTCTCCCAGGCTTGGTCCAGTGTTTATTGCCAGTACCTGAGCAGGAGCCTGCTTGTTCCAGAGCATGTCACGTCAGGATGGGCACCACAGTGAATTTGTCGTTCCCCACTGTAGCTTTTCTTTAACGATCATGTCAAAACCTATTTAGCTTCAAGTGTGGGAGCCCTGGTATCCAGCTGCTCCTCTTCCATATCATGACATCTAGAGGACAGTAGTAAGAGTTTGCTTTATCCATCATGCCATGGTTTTGCCACAGGACTTGTTTACCTGAGGGGTACTTACAGCAAGCTTTGGTATAACTTCCATCATCATTTTGCCATGTTTGTGGCTTGTAGTTCGAAAATAATTTCTCCTTTTCCACTTCTAGGGGACAGACAAAGCAATTTTTGTCAGCTGGCCTTTTTTTCAGTATGTATGATCTAAAAACGGAACTTAACACAAATAAAATCTCTTATTAATACTCAATTGCTTATGCGTGTGGAGGTTACTGAAGGAAAGGAAGAGACCTGCCCTTTATTACAATTCAAGCACACAGTCATGCAATCAAAAATGTTGACATTTTTCCTTGAAAAATATTTTGGTAGCATCACTACTTTCCTCTAAGGAGAGAGGAGCAGGTTTCTTGCGTCATTGTTTCTGATATTTTACAATTGTTTTTATGTTATACAAGTTTCTTGTATAATTTGCATTCTGCTTGGCATCTCTGGTCTCAGGGAGGCAGGCACGCCATGTGCTGTGGAAGATAGAGAATAAAATCAAATGCCATTTGACAGAATAAAAAAAAAGTGTGTGAAAAAAAAAAACCCACTCCTAAAATATTACCTCTTCTGGAATTTTGGTTTTTCAGGAAAGAAATGACCACAATTCAGACTTTTAAAACAAATCTCATTCTGAAGAAAATAAACATGGTACAGAGATGGGCAGATTTTCTAGGTTTCTTTTGGCCATTTCTAGGTTAGATCATTAGAAGCTCAAAGGAGCCAACTGTAATTTGTAATTTCAAGGAGAATGGGGGAAGTTTCAGGAGGAATAAAACCTATCTACTCTCAGACACAGTAGTCCCAGTATCGCATTCCTGCCTTGTACAGTACCTTCCTTTAGCAGACTAGATGAAGTAGAAGTAGGCCAGGGTTTTCTCTCTGCTTTAGGCCTCACAAAGCAAACTTTCCAAGGCTCTATTTTAAGTCCTTGGAGACCCAAGCCCAATAATACAGCAATCTGCTATCTGGCCTTGCAGCTGTAATGAGATGTCGATAACCTCTCCACTGATCATACCAGCAAGACCTGGCTAGCAGAGGAGAAAATCAGGGTTTGTGGCATGCTCAATCACTGCCAGACTATGGAAGAGAGAGAAGAGTATGGCCAGCTCCAAAGGGAACTGTGAAAGTTACAATTCTTTTGCCACATTCCACAGTAAGGAAATCTCAGCAGCACTTTGTTTGCCTAGTATATACCAAAAGAGAATTTAATAGAAGAAATGCTTTCAGTGTTATTAATAGAGCTCCCTCTCCTTTGCCACTTAGTTTAATAGCTTTTACCCCCTAGGTGGCACTGTACAATAAAGCAAGGCATGTTTAAATATGGAATGATCATTAGCAGTCAGTCATTAAGGTTGGAAAAGACCTCCAAGATCAACCTGTGGCCGAACACCACCATGTCAACTAAACCATAGCATTTAGTGCCACATCCAGCCGTTTCTTGAACACTTCCAGGGATGCTGACTCCAGCACCTGGAGCGACAGGTCATTCCAATGCTTGGCAAATCTTTCAGTGAAAAAATTCTTCCTAATGTCCAACCTGAACCTTCCCTGGTGCAGCTTAAGGCCATTTCCTCTTGCCCTGTCACTGGCAGCCTGGGAGAAGAGGCTGACCTCCAGCTGGCTACAGCCTCCTTTCAGGTGGTTGCAGAAAGTGATAAGGTCCCCCCTGAGCCTCCTCCAGGATAAACATCCCCAGCTTCTTCATCTGCTCCTCATAGGACTTGTGCTCCAGACCCTTCACCAGCTTCACTGCCCTTCTCCGGACACGCTCCAGCACCTCAATGTCTTTCTTGCAGTGAGGGGCCCAAGACTAAACACAGAACTTGATGTGCTGAACATAGGGGGATGATCACTGCCTTGGTCCTGCTGGCCACACTATTTCTTTTACAGGCCAGGATGCAATTGGCCTTCTTGGCCACCTGGGAACCCTGGTGGCTCACATTCAGCTGGCTGTCAACCAACACCCCCAGGTACTTCTCTGCTGGGCTGGTAGAGTTCTTGTTTACAATGTGTACTATCGTAAGTATGCTGAATGTAGCTATTAGTCTCAGTTTGGTAATCCTCTTTTTTTCTGAATCTGTCTCTCAAAGTCAATAAAACATACTGCTGTGAATCTCATTTAAATACAGTATTTTTACTTTCAGAGTGCTATGGAATATATTTTCCTGGAAAATTATTGTGCATTGCACGTATTTATTCTGTCTGTGCATAAACCAGCAGAGGCTGTGCTTACTTTAGCAAGTGATTCAGAGCAGCAGGAGCAGATTGACAGCTGTAAACTGCAGGGGCTGAGGTTCCTCACATTTCCAGTATATTCTCACACAGAAGTTATTTTGCATCTGGTGGGAATTGGCCCAATACTACACATCATCACTGCCTATTTTGAAACTCCCTGAAATAAAGCTCTCTCACAAAACTTCCTCGACCATGGGACCTCTAATATGCATCAAGTTCCCCAAGTCTCACGTAGGTATGTTTCACACCAGTCTCCACTATCTACATTAAAACTTCATAGGCAGAAGGAAGCTCTCTAATTTTTCTCACTCCTCCAGTTTCTGAGTGACACTTTTACTTGTTTCATATGCTGCTCTTCACTCTGTTGCTGGAACATGGATTGCTTGGTGGCACAGGGGAGGAGAAATAGCCTTTGCCCTCCAGGCACTGTAGCAGTGCCAGGAAAACACCTTGAGTATGGTCTTACCCCTTGCTTTCACACAGAAAAAAAAGAGACAGGATATCTTTCTTACAGTGTTTACCACTGTGACAACTTTGTTCACAGTCAAATAGAGATGCTGAGCCTGGGAGACAAGCTTAGACAGACAGGACATCACCAATACTGGGATGTGGAAAGAGAGCAAGTGAGTGCAAAACTTCTGAGAGCCGGGGTTACCACTGAAAAACATAGGGAACCAGGGGCATAAGAGATGTAGAGGAATAACGCCACAACATCCTCAATAAATTTCTGTAATTCCCTTTTGAGAAGAGGTGCTCTGCTTTTCCTCACATTATAGTACCTGGTAAATAACTCCATCATGTACCCTCTCTTTGCTCATTCAAGATCTCCTCTGATTTTCCTTGTATATGCTATTATGTGTTGTCCCTTCATTTGGCTCTTGCAATAGCATCATTATTTTTTTCTGTTAATGGGTTTAAGTCCAGAGATCATCCAAATTGTGCCATGTAAGGCTTTTCTAGGAAAAGAAAGAAAATAGGGTTTTATATAATCGTCTTCATTTTTTTCTTCTGGTGTCATCCAGAAGAAATCTGTGCACCCAATTACAATTACTGTGGCAAACAAAGAGGTGGTCAGAGGAGAACTATTCACATATCAGCATACATTTTGGGTTGCTTACCTTCCTGTAGAGATGGCTAGCACAAATCTTACAGAACTTTGGTTTCCAGTTCAACTCTCAAATTGACAGACGTGCCTTTATTTCAATGAAAGTGTACTAAGGCCCAATCCATAACTGGCAGAGGGGCAAAATTTCCAGTGTTACCCAGTTAGAAGTAAAAGGTCTCTAAAACATTTTGTGATTACATCAGTGCCTTTTAGTGCAAGCAGGAATTGATTTATTCATAACAGGAGGATGTCTGCATGACATATGTGTTTATGTCCAATGTGTCAAGCACTACTTTATGCCCTTCTACATTGCAGAGCTTTGACCCTTCTTGAGGTGCAGAACTAGAAAACAAATGTACCTGTGTTGAATTAGAAGCTTTGAGGAAACGTTTGTTTTTTCAGCCCAGCCTTAAGAATTCTTCCTGTGCTGATATGCACTTTGTAGGAAAGTCTAATACTGGGTGTCTTTGGTTTGCAATGGCTAGGAGGCTGGAGCTTATTAGGAAATTATGTTGTGTCTCCAGGCACTGTAAAAGTAAATTCTTACTAATGACTTGTTTATTGCAGTTACTATTCTCAGCATTTCTTCAGACATTCAGAAATAGATTATTTCTCTCTTGAGAAGTATAAAGCAATTTTTTTTCACTAAAGATACAAATTATTTTGCTGATAAAGCCTATATGAGATGTTGCAAAAGCCAAGAAGTGTGTTCAGTACAGTTTTTCTACCTTCACAGTGTGTAGTAGAATTTTTATGTATGTTCTCATTATTCTTCCTTATTTTCTTAAGCTCCCACAGGCACTTGAGTAAATTTAAAGTATTTTTTCCTACAAAATTTTTAGGAACTTAAAAACATAAGACTGTCACACAATTTGTTGAAAGGTGTGAAGTCTATAGTGATGGAGTTGTTTTTTTCAGAAAGAGGAGGGGGGTTTACCCGTTTTTTGCTTAAAATTGTAGGCCTCTGTAAAACTTGTATCTAAATGCCTTCATACTGCACATTTGCAGATCATACAGATATACCTCTGTTTGTTTGTTTGTTTGTTGTGAAAAGCACAGGAAATACCCTGCTGGCAGCTACTATTGTTCTCTGTGTGAGTCTGTGAGGTTCTGACTCAGACAGTCTCCAGTTCAAATCAAAACCTCAGGTTTTAATGATACATGATTAAATACAAAGGGGTTTTTTGTTGTATTTTTAATTAAATTTTAACTTGCTGTGTTACATCCCAGAAATAAAATATTGCATGTGATCCTGGATGAATGCAGGACAAAAATCCTAACCCATATGTATTCTTTATTTATAGAGATTAATTTATTTATAAAGACTTTATTTTATTTCAATAATTCATGTTGATTCTTGAAGTTCCAAATATATTTGACTGTAGTAGTAATTTCTGATATTTATTTTAGCTTCTTTCTATCTGTCCTTCCTGCCTAATCTAAGTCAGTTGTAAATGCATGTGGCTTCAAAGGAAGGAGGAAAAAAGCATACTGAAAATAGTCAGTGTGCTCCAAAATGTTAAAAAGATGGAAAACTATTTAAAGAACAAAACATGTCTCAGGAGCTTGAGAATCACTGTGGACTGACATATGGTAATCGTATGTCAGCATATGCCCGTGCTGCTTCTACAGCTTATCTCCATTTGCTAAATTCTATTTGTGTCCAAAGTTGTAGCAAGAAGATCAAGTTTCAGTACAGTTAGAAAAATGTACAAGCATGATGATATGTTTAATTTTTAATTTTCAGTAGAAGTAATCCCGCATATTTTTATTCTTTCTTTGTTCCTTTTTCTGATTTCAGAGACTATCCTGACACTTATATTTACCCATCTCACCCTGTGTTAAATTCTCAGTATCAGGAAAGATGGGGCCAACTCCAAGATTAACAAATATCTCTTTAAGTTGTGCTGGGGAAAAGATTCAAAAGATGCAGTGCATAGAAACATGTAGAATTAGAAGAGGGGAAACAGCTTCAGTTTCCTGCTCTAAATCTAGTAATTTAATAACCTAACCACTGAGTCATTGTGTGTATTTGTTTCTGGTTTCCAGAACACAGAAATCCTATTCTAAACCAAAAAATCTCCCTTCGGAAAATTTTGCTGAAGTTAATGTAATTTTAGTTTTAATTAAATAGAAATATTATAAAAGTGCTGGGAAATTTCAGCTGCAAACTAGCTGTGCGATATGAGCTAACCCCAATTCTCATGTTGTTTCCTAACATAATATTCTTTCCTCCATCCAAAGTTGAGGATAAATGTTTGTTTCAGTTTTAGCAGCTACGTTAAAGCTAATAAACTACATATTTGACTCTCCTGGCTACTAGAAAAGTAGGTTATTGGGACCTGCAAATAACGTTGACAATTAACAGTGGTAATACTGAATATTGTATATGGGTCTAAGATTACTTCCAGTGTAAATGGAAAGCATTTTACTTAAGGATACTGCATGATAGGGAAATAGCTGAGAGCAAGAAAAGATTCCAAGGGTAACACAGTGTTGTTTGAGGTACACAGATAAAGTAAACGGAGCACGTGTTTCCTTTCTATCTGGAAACACTCAGTGAAGAATTTCAATTTCCAGTCAGACGGCCAGGGAACGGATTCTCCTCTCAAGATAAACCCAAAATAACTTTGCCCAAGGAATGTCTCTAAATTGATACTGCTATACTCCAGATAAGAAATTCCCCCACATTTCTGAGTCTCAAGCATGGATGAACACAGCAGACTGGTAAAGCAATAATTTAATCATTCAGTGCCATTAAATGGGACATAGGATAGCTACATGTGTCAAGAGCTAGAATAAGGCAAGCTACTTTTTACATGCACAGGTCCTGAGATTAGAAAAGTACCACGATTTCTGCCTGAGGATTGTTGTACTGAAATCTCTTGGAGGTTTCTATCACAACCCAACGCTGTGGCGGTGGTTGAGGAGAGGCTGTGCAATGGTAACTGCAGTTTCTGCTTCACTGCATTACCTTGTAATGACATTAGCACATATTTTACATTCTGTGAGGGGAACGCTTCCCTCCTCCTCCCTGCCACTTAGAAATAGTGAAGAGATGAGATCTGACACTTGAAAATGCTACAGCACTGTGACCTCGCCGGGGTATAAGATGGTCTTAGTGGAGGCAGAAAATTCAGCTGCCTGAAGTACTTTTGCTTCTTCCAGCTGGTGTCCTACTGTCTACAAAGCCGCTTCCAGACAGCAGTGCTTTGTTATTCACTTGACTTTACTAGCCCTTGTCAGAGTTAATTGGATTTGTGACATGGTCACATGTTTATTTCTTGATTCTGTTGTCCCTTGCCTTACAGGACACATATGCCAGGGGAAACTACAGAATGTCTAGCAAATACTAAACTATGGAGAGATACATAGACATGCTGTCCAAATTTTTAGGAGCTAAAATGTAAGGAAATGTGGGCTTAAAATATTTTTTTCCTCTAATTTATGACAATACTGTCACTTAGCTCTGATTTATCACAATAATTAAAGCAGTTATAAAACTTTCTGATTAAATATACCCACAGCTCTCTAGACAGTCAAATATCACATTCATTTATGCGGTCATGTATCAATGCCCAACTAAACCTTATTGAAGCTGAATGCTGTTTTGGGGAAGAATGCACATAAATCACATAAACACAAGGTTACACTTCTGGTAAAATCTCTTAGTTTATTAAATATTTGAAAAGCTTATGCTCTTCATGAAAGCCACTGCCTACAGTCATAATTTTATTATACCTTCCTTTGTGTAATAACTTTTGTTTTGTATATGAGATTATAATCTCGGGCTGTATAACAGTTCTACAACTCACTTTCTAAATCTTTGCTACTATTACTGAAGTAGCATTTTGTAAATGTTTTTAAATACAATGAAAAAAGTGTTTCTCAAGGTATTGATACGTCTAAATTATTTAAACCAAAAACGAAAAAAAAAGAGGACTTAATTTACAACTGCTACAAAAAGCCTGAGTTTTGGCACCAAATCCCAGAGGTTTTATTCTGAAATGCAGTCTCCGTGCTTACAGAAGTTTTGGTTGGATGAGAGGCCCACACGTGGCCTTAGAGAACAGATACGCACACACACTCACGCCATTCTGGAAGGCGCAGTGGATGCAGTCTTTTCTTCAAGCTTGAAACAAGATTTAATCAAACATGGCTTTGTGTACAAAGAGTGTACAGAAATACCTGAACATTCATTCATATGTCAGCATGAGCTAAATTTCATAGACATTATATGATAGTCAGAGCAGGGAGAGGGGGAGAGAGACAGACAGATTGGCAAAGCAGTTAAGCATGGGCTTAACTTTAAGTTTGTATCCAAATCCTCATGAAGTCAACAGCTATGCAGTTGGAGCTATGCCAGGACATAGCTGAAGATGTGACCATCATAGTCTACTTTATGTAAGCATGTTGTTGTTAAGTTTGTAAGCAGAAATGGAGTTAGGCAGCTATTGATAATCTGTAAGTGTTGTGAAAAACACGTTGGCAAAATTTTTATACTGGCTAATGCAAGAGAGTAATAAAATCAAAGAGAAACTACTTGTCATCACATCAGCAAGAAACAGTGTGTATGAATTATTTCTATTTCATTCTAATTTTATTATTAACAGATCTCCCCAGTGCTTTCAATATAACATCAAGCTGGAGTAGCACAGGGGCAAATCAATTGAGCTTGGTTTCATTTTGGACAGCTATTTTAAAGCATCTGCAAAATGCACAAGGCTAACCTCCACTCCAACATATTGTACTAACTGAGAAAAAAAGAGAGGAATATTTTATTTTTTTTTTTTAATTATAGTGCTTCTACCTTTTGTACTGATTTTGACAGGCCATTGCTCCATTAAGTAAGGCAGTGTTTGGTCCTTCCATTCTTGCACTGTTAGAGAACATTGTATAAGCCAAAAGACTATGCACCTAGACTCTGGAACTGGTACTCTACCCCACTAGGAACTTCAGGAGTGGGCTTACTACCTTTAGTGGGGCGAAGTATGAAGTAAAATCACTAAGAAAATTTGCTGAAAAAGTTACTAAGCTGGAGAAATTTTATCAGAATGTCATCTTCCATAGTATCACTGTTTCTATTTGCCAAAGTAATTACACTATTTCCTTATGTTCTACTGTATTACATTAATTAAAAATTCTTCATTAAATTTCCTTGAGGGCAATCATAAAAAAGGTGTCATCCCCAGACAACAGTCTATAAAATATGTGGTGTATCACAGTTCCTCCATTACATTCACATGTATCTTTCAGTATCATTATTTAGCTTCAATAAAGTTGAGATTGATTGATTTATTTATATGTCATCTAGTAGCAATCTACAAGCAATAGCTGGAGCAGAAGACATAGTTCTTCTCTAATCCTGCCTATTATTGTGGAATTGATTTATATTTGGAGTAGAGCTCCATTAGGAAAGATAAGTTTTCTAGCAAGCTATTCGAAATGAAGTAACATATTAAAGAATTATCAGGAAAAGAAAGAAAAATTGCTTTGTGCACTTTTATTATTTATTAACCTGACCTGGCACTCACTTTTATACAAAGAGTTACACACCCCAGAATGCCCCATGCTCTTAAATTGTACTTTTCTGAGCCCTAAAAAGGTAGGATAAAAACTACTAAGGTCAACAACCATGTACACACCAACATAAAGCTTATCAGCTTTTATTTACTCTCACAGTTCTTTCATAACACATTATTAATACTAAGGTTGTATCAACTATTAAATGAATATTTAACTGATTAAAAAATTGCATTTTAGTCCACAAGATATTCCTGATGTCTGATTGAATCTCAAATAAGATTAGATATTATTAGAGAAAAAAAAAAGAATGTCTGCTAAGATAAAAGGAAAGCACAAAACCTCAACAAAACCTAATGCTGTGTCAGAAGCCAAACTCCAACTTAAAAAGCAACATTCCTCTAGACATGCTGTTGCATTTTGTGTCATTTCTTCATGAACCTTCCTCAGAAGCAGGACTCCTACAAAGTGATGTGTTAAAGGCATACATCCCTTTAAAGGCATACATCCCTATTTTCAGGTACA
This sequence comes from Dryoscopus gambensis, assembly GCA_013389985.1. Classification (NCBI taxonomy): domain Eukaryota; kingdom Metazoa; phylum Chordata; class Aves; order Passeriformes; family Malaconotidae; genus Dryoscopus; species Dryoscopus gambensis. Next base: position 18,330 of record WEIT01021735.1, read on the forward strand.
AGGCCTTCCTTAGTGACAGAAATAGGATGTTTCACTTATGAAACTATTTCTTAAAGAACTACTAAAAGCTGGCACAAGATAAAACATTTCCAGGCCTGGAAGTTCCTTAGCTTCCAGCCCTGCCAGGAGGCAGGCGGCACAGCACGTCACCCCAGGGCGACGGGGACCCTTTGGGAGGAAGTCCATCTGGACACCTGCTCAGGAGCCTGCAGCCCTGCAAGCGCTGCCAGCCCTGACGCAGAGGCAGCTGCAGCTCTTGGAAGGCTGGGCCACCCGCCAAGGGGATGGCTAGAGAGCTGGCAGGCAACCAGCATGTTTCTGGCAAAAATCTGACAAGCTTGCGTTCCGCAAGATTCCTCTTTTATAACATAAGAATGCTACTTTCTCTTCACAACAAAATACTAAATAGTTTATGTTAGGAAGTGCATTTTGTACAAGTCCATTTTCTCCCTCCAAAAATACATGTTGAGTAAAATTTAACTTGACAGTTTGTTGTGAAGTTCAGATAAAACCAAACATTAAGCAATATTCGCCTAATTAGAAAAATTAGTATTGAAATAAATAGAACCATACAATCCACCTGGTATGTCTGTTGCTTGAGTAGTGCAATACAGGGCACTGTAGAAATTCTGCAATTAGTTCTAAGAAACACTGAAGTATCTCAAGCAGTGTATCTGCTTACCCATGGCACTTGCTCAGGCAGACCAGGGCCACACGCAGGCAGACACTGATTGTAACAAGGGGTTAAAATGTAACTCTCCCAAGTTTTTGTTGACTTCCCTTAGCTAGAAATAGTAAAAGGATGATGTGATTTCCAGATATAGCTCAGTATGAAGTTGTCTTAGCACAAATTTTAATCCGTATTTTAGACATAAATTAGCACATATTAATGTTAATGGAGTTATATTGCTTATTGTGTCTGAGCTAGAACCTTCAGCTTGGGTTGTGCAGTTTGTTTACATATTTAGAAGGGCAGGAAAATCTACAGCCCTCCTACTGCCAAAGAGCATAATAATTACGTAATTAATCAGCCACTACTTAGCCCTTGAACTAGCTAAGCTGAAGAATCCTAGCAACCTTTCTGTGTAAAATATTTTTGGGGATTGATGGCTGAATCCACACTGATGAATCCAATATTCCTTCTGCACTTGTGTCAGTGCTTTACACTCTGACAGGGTGGCTGGCAAGCCACAACCCAAGTTCATATTATTCAATATTCATATATTGCTTTACAGTCAGGAGGTCACTATAAGGAATGCTGACAGAGTCGTCCCTTGTGAGTACCTACATCTCACTGCATTTGGTTTTCAGTATTCCTCCTTCAGCTTGAAACAAATGCAGGTTTCATGCACCCAGCTAAGTATTAATTAGCCTGCTACCTATCACTTGGCGGGGAAATAACTTTATGCCATGTTACATTCCTTCAGCTCTTACAAGTGTGAGAACCAGTTTCAGCTGTTACATGCACTTGAACTTCTGCTTTTTTTGTGTAGGAACCGAAACAACCTGTTAAGGAAGGTACAAAGTCTTGTCTCAAAGTTTCCATTTTATATACTACACAATTTAACTTCCTTGGTCAAGGAAGGTGGTGAAGGTCAACCCTTCTTCCTTGACAGCCAGCAGGAAGAGAGGTAGTCAGTACACATTTTAATGTGCTGCTGTCTTGTGCACTCTCTGGAGCATCGAGAGAAACTGTGCATTCCCTGTAAGGCTTCCACTATGATGAATCTCATCTCTTTGGCTGCCTTCCCAATAATACCTAGGAGCATCCAGCATACATGCTCATCTGTATTAGAATATAACATTTTTTTAAATGTGGAAAAGAGATATTTTCTGAAGTCAATGACTGCAGCTAGAAAAACCATATCAAACAGAAAGGACTGCAGACCACTTGTGTAAGTCACAGCCTTTCCTTCAAAGAACGGCACCACCATTTCATAAGCTGAATTTCTTTTTCCACATTTTATGTTCTTGGACACTGACATTTTTCATGAGACAAAGCAAATGCTGATTCTCTATGGGCTGTAAGGCAAAACAGCTGCCTGTTAGAACTGGGGTATTGAAAGCACTTGGTCAACCCAACTTCATAAAAGGTTTAAGTACCTCCAGACTGTATCACATCTGTCAAAGCAGCAGCAAATACAACATAAAATGTAGAGCAGGTCCAATTTTTAGTGTGTCAGTAGAATCAGCCTGCAGTTATTTTTAACTGCCTTGGAAAGCTTAGCAGGCAGATACGGTTAATCCTTTAAAGGATTTGCAGGTATTCATAGCTTAATAAGTAAGTATAGTGGATTAAGCCAATAGAAGACTGTAGACAGTCAAAGACGACCTTTACATGCTAACATTCAAAAAATAAAAAGAACAGTTTCTTTTACATAGTTCTTTCCTGACAATCACCCTCAACTGTCAGTATGTGCCAGAATCCCATACAGTGAAATATGAAATAAAAATATTAGTCATTAACAGCAACATGTGTGATATTTAAGTTATCAGAAAGCAGTGAGTTTCTGTTGTCTTCTATTTCCATTATCCTGTAAATGCTTTGAAAAGCAGAACTGCATCGTGAAAATGAATTAAAAATACATCTACTTGTGTAATAAATAAATAATAAAACTAAAATGGTAAAATTCATTTGAGGAAGAAGAAAAAAGGCTGAATTATAGGTCATTTTATATTACTTGTATTCTTTTTCAGGGTTCACTGACATAGGCTCAACTGAGAGATGTCGGCCTTCAATATATTCATAAACAATGTGGAAAAGAACACACATAATAAGACAAGGGAAAAAAATATCAGATGACACAAAACTATTAGGCTGAGGAAATCTAGGGCTGGCTATGAAAAGCTTTGGATGTGGTTCAATACTGAATGGGTGATAAAATGCCAGAGGCTATTCAGTGTCATTAAGTGCAATGCACATCAAGAAGGAAAGAGAAAATACACATATATGTATATACATGGGTTGTCAGTATCACCAGGAAAGAAATCTGAAAACATCTGGTGCTTAAAGGAACAAACAAATCTGGGATTTATTTAAAAATTAATGGAGAAAAACATGAAAAATCTGCCCTGTAAACACTCAGGGCACAGAGACATCATGAATACTATATGGAGTTTTAGTCATTCCATTATCCAGAATGTTATAATAGAACTAGAAAAATACCTAGAGAAGAATATGAGAGCAATGTATTAAATCATGAATTTTATTGAAAAGGTTAGCTGGGAATAGTTATTCACTAGTTTTCACAATATAAATATTGGAAGGCATGCATTTTTTTGTAATAATAAACTAAACTTACTTTCATTAGATATTGCAAGGCACAGATGGCACATGGATCAAAAAAATCATGACTTCATTGATTCAGCAGTTCTATTCAGTAGGTCAGCAGTAACTACTAAACAAAAGAGTCTCCTAGTCACTGAAGGCCCGAAGAGCATGATGGAAAAATCACTGTAAGCATGACTGCCTCTGGACATTTTTTCCATAAGTATCTACTTACTAGCTTAGGTAGACTTTTCATCTGGCTGAATTCAGCAGTTCTCAGGTCCTCATGACTAGAATGACTGAAATCATGATGTGTATTGTTTGGCGTATTGTTACAAGAAATTTGTCCAAGAGCTCCCTGGTTCTATCACTGCTTTTTAAAAAGAATAACGATAAAACAAAATCAGTTGCTTCATTAACTGTACAACTGAAGCAGCCTAATTCCCTACACATTTTTAAGGTTATATACTCTGGCTAGCAGACAAACCACTGCTTTAACACCTCAATTGTGTTAACTGAAATATAGTTGAAATGTATGTAGATAAGAGGTACATTAAAGATAAGAGCAGAATTACTCCACAAGGTTATAATTAGGACCCTGCTCTTCCCAGATGATTCTGGGAAGTGGGATGTATTGTGGACTCTGACGCTTGAACAGAATTGTGAGACACAGGAACATAGGACTAGAAGGGACCTCCTGAATCACTGCAAGTACTCAACTCTTACCCTTGCAGTTGATTCACTTAATTTTTTTCAAAAACTGACCAAAGTCCCTTTTGTAACTACTTGATCAGATGGCAGTCGCAAAGTGTCTCTCCCCTGACTGAAAATTCTCTTTGATTTTTAGACTCAGTGTATACCTAGTCAGTTGATGACTTCTGCTCTTCTACTAACACAGTCCCTTGGTTTAAACAGAGCTTTACCTCTCTGATGGTAGATTCAGATAAGGAAATCATATCATCTGCTAATACTCATTTCTCTTGGCTCATTGAGGCAAGCTCTTTTGCAGCACATCTCTCCTACCATGGTACGCAATGTGAAGAGGTCCCAGCGACACCAGGCCAGTCAGTGCAGACACTGCAGACATTCTACACCTGCATGCCCTGCATCCCAAGAGCTGTGCAGATAGGTTAGCACATTCCTCTCAGGCCAATGTGCCCTGTCATCGAGACAGCCAGTCTTCCTCAACCCGTATTCAGAGCCAAACTAACGTGGCTGCACTAATTCACTTCTGGAGATAGTTTAGTGGTGGTTAGATCACTTATTTATATACTATACTTCCCTGTGTAGTGTAATTATGCTCCTAGTCTCACACTACACTTCTAATCCCATGGATCACCAAGCTCTTTCTCCTCACTGACTTTGTACTGATTTGCCTTTCTGGAATGCAGAATTTCCATGGAACAGACTCCAGTTTTTCCATACATCTCAAAGTCTATGATAATCTTTGACATGCAAACTGAAAAGATTTTCAGCATTGGGACTGATGGCTATGCTGGAATGCTGAGCCCTACAAGTCACTACAATGACTCTGAAGTTTAGTGACAACTCTATTATGAGAATGACATCACTTACCATTTAGGAAGAAACATCTCCTTAATATAGTAGTGGCAGATAACTGACATCACCATCATCAAGTTACTAAGAGATGCCTGAGAAGGGAAGAAATGCAGTTAAAACAGTAGGAAATAAAGACTGACAGAACACTTGACAATGCTTCTGCAGTCTATCTCAATTTCTCACACGTTCCAATCTTTCCCCTGTACAATCCAATTTGCTTAGGTAACCTGGACATCTTTCACTCATCATGGTTTCTCTGGCTCTGTTCCACACTGCAGATTTGTTGCTGCAAGTCACTCCTACTAACAGACACTGCACAGAGAACACTGTTTCAGGAAGTCTATCACTTATCTCACTGAGTGCTTCACTGTCCTATCAGCACTTTTTCTGAATTCAGGAAGGGCAGGGGTCTAGGAGTGGGAATGAGAGAAATTGCTTAGGCAGTGGATTCTATCCTGACCCAAGCATGAAGGAAAGACCAGCACAAAAATCAACATAAACCTTAAAAAAGGATTTAAGGGCATAAAAGGGCTCCAAAACACAGGGATACTGTAAGAAGAGCTTTATCACAACATAGTATCATGGAATCACTGGGGTGGGAAAAGACCTCCAAGATCATCGAGTCCAACCATTTACGTAACACTGACGACACTAAATCATGTCCCGAAGTGCCACAACATGAGAAGCTCCTGGACCTTAATGGCCTAGAGTGACTTGGTGGGTGGGTGGATGAGGGGCATTCATTCATATATTCATTTATAGATGAGTAAGAAAGGGGCTGTGAAAGACATAGTAGCTTAAGAGAAAAGACACACTGAAAAACATTTAAAATAAAGAGTTTATCTTTTTAAAATATGTGGCCTTCTGCAGAAATTTAGATTTAGTTATTGAATATCACCACATCATAGCTGTGTATGTATATTTACTCTCATGAAAGGAACCAAAATATTACTGAAGTTGAATATGCAGCCAATATGTATTTAACCCAATAAGAAACCATACAATGTTTACCTTACAGTAATTTATACTCTTAACATGTATTCTGAAAATCTGTAACACATATCTCAAATCAGACTATGTACTTAGAAAGGTCGGTGTTTGCTTAGCAGAGGAAGCAGGACAGTGGTACTTCCTCATTGCCTTTCTGCCATCCTAATGTCCTATTGCCACTGTACCTGGCTTCTGTGTTCCTCACACGTTGAAGAAATGAATGAATATGAGGAAACAGCCTGCAGGAAACAGTCTGTGCTTGACTATCCTTTCATGCTCATTTCACTTTGTGGCAATACCTCTGGCTTAACAGGGGTTTCACTTGATTTAGCTCAATTCAAGGGAAGAATCAGCCCCATGATGTGCCTCACCTCCAATGAGCCCATATACCTATCCAGCATGGCCTTAAGGTTCCTGACTAACCTTCTGAATGCCTGTCCAAAGGCAAAACAAAGCAACTGGAGATTTCAGATGCAATCTGAATGTAATGTGATGTGAGCCAGACAAATGCTTCAATTGATCTTGATCTCTTTCCAAAACATGGAGCACTGCATCAATAAATATCAATACTCATTTCAAAACCTCCAGAGTACTTAGCTAAAATACTTTCATCGTATTCATACAGTCAAGTGTTAGCAAATTTTCATCTTAAAGACAGATGCTGCATCGGTGGTTTGCAAAGAATTTAGAGAAAAAAATTAAACCAAACACAGGAACCCCCAATGACAAACAGAGTGCTGGACAACTATAAACTTTTTTGGGGAAAAAAAACCCCTGTTTTTCTTAGAAAACATGTAATGTTGAATAAACCAAGACTTTTTTTTCCCCTTTCTTTAGTACGTTTACTCACTCAGGTATTCTTGCTGTGAATCAGTTTCATAGAACAGTACTTCCCTGAATTAAGATTTGATCCTCTTTCTTTATCCTGTCAAGATTCTTACCAAAGTAATGAGAAATTGTTTTTATGATCCACAAGATGAAAGATTTATTCCTTTCTTATGAGTAAATAAATTTATTAAAAAATCAGTTAATCCTCAGCCACATCCATAGGCCTGCTCCCATCATACAGAGATTAAGAATGAAACAGAGGCCTTTCCCTGGAGTGTGGCATCACTGAGCAAAGGGCAGGGATAAGAACCCAGGAGGGTGCCATGAATGGGACAAGAATGGAGCATCTGTTCCTGTGTGGATTCTTCTCTCCTCCCACACATTAAAGGGAGAGATGCATATGAAGTGTGTACACTGTTTATTTTTAACCAGCCACAAAGGGCCATGATGGCTCTGTCCCATTGCTCTCTTTATCTCAAGGACAGCTACAAATGCCTGGTGCTGAGGTCTGATGTTCTCCACTCATGCCATGGTATCCCCCTCCCTATTCTTTAAATGTTGCCTTATATGTTAAAAATGTGTCTCAACAATACATATTCTTGGCACTCTGCAGGCAGTTCTGCTCGTTGCTTTTGTGCGTCACATCTCTTAATACAACATAAGGATAGATCTCACCAGGACTTAAATAAAAGCCAAAAAAACCCCAAAACAATCAGGCCTCCTTCCACGCTAAAGAACCTTCATAATTCTGTTTACTGAATATATTATTTCTTTTAGGTTTGCTTTCAAGCGAGAACTCTCAACTCTCATTGCCAGTATTTCACCTCTCATCATATTAATAACTTTTTTGGTTTTCTGTTAGACATCCTAAGACATTTTAAGGCTATTCTAAGCCAGTTCATCATATTGCTAATCTTTGTTTATTTTCTGTTTGGGCTATGTTGTTCCATCAATTCACAGAGAGTACAGTACAGGTTAGTCATACATTCATAACTTCATTATACTAACCCAAGTCATCCATTTATGCAGTTCTGAGGAGGAGGATGATTTTACCAGGCAATTTTACTGAAAAGGACATCATTCTCACCAAAGATATTATTCACAGCAAGATTAACATTGAAAAGAATATCCTCCTCCAGCATACAAAACAACATACCCCTAAGTTAAAATAGTAATTTCTAACCCAGTAGTTTAAGAAAGTACATATATTTTTGAACTCTGTATTTTTAAACTCTGTAGGGCTTCAAAGACTAGACTGTGAAAGGGAAAAAATGAGGAAATCATATTTATCACTCTTGTTTTGCAGTAAATGGAAGAGATCTTACCTTATTATTCCTACTGAAGACAGAGCAAACACAAAATTCTTCATACATACCTTGAGACCACGTGCATGAAGTAGCTACCACACCACAAACACAGATCCTTGTCTTATGTTAGCCTACCCAAGTAGCCATGCCATCTGGCAACCAAAAAGCCACTATAAAGAAAACCAGCTACTTGAGAAACAGTCATTCAGCTCCCTGAGGTAAAGAGCTCACTGAAAAAGCAGAATTGTAAATAAAACACAAGGAAGTGCCTGCTGCTGACTGCCTCTATAGTAACCTGAAAAATTATTCATTCATGTGTATTTTTTCTGAATAAACAGTATTTATTAAAGAACCAGACAAACATACAAAACAAACAAACCAAACAACCTGAGATACTTCTCTCTTTGAAGAAATTATCCTGCTCAAACCAATGGAACAACTGTACTTACACCATGTGGCCCTGAAAAAGCTGAAGTGCCTTGAGAGAGAATATACCTGTTCTCCAAGTGGAAAACAAGGGCACTCAGACCTTGGCTGATCAGAACCTCCATAGTTATCTGCTATAAATACATAGTAAGCACATATTTTTAATCATCATGAGACATGTAAAGCACATTTTAAATCCCACTGATTCCAGGTAAATTTAAGGGTACACTCGAACATACGTTTAAGATGCTCTGGTAATAAATTCAGATTAAAGAAATAAAAACATTGTCTATTTAAAGAAAACCAGTTTTTGTCTCCTTTGCAGCAGACCATAATACACTGCTTCACAGTTAGTCAGCCCTGCACATTCTTAAAAATTTACAGTGCACTATGTAGAAAATAAACTTAGAAGTAAGTGCTATATTGCTGCATGGTCTGCAGAGTATGTATTACCCACCAGTGCAAACCATGACTGGATGAATAACAAGATTTATACTTAGTCAAATGAAAAACAGAAATGTGATACACAAAACTGGTCACAGTCTAACATTTCTTACGGATTAATCCCAGTAAGGCTCCTGAGACATGTTTGTTATTCTTAAGTATTATCTATACAGTTTATATTAACAAATTTCAGCATACAGAGTAAAATATTAATTCTGTGCTGAAGTAATCCATTCACAAATTGTGCTATGGCAACTATTCTGGTAAGTTATGCAGTATTTTTTCATTTCTTGACAGAATAACTTGAATCTTGTAAACAAGATCAGTAATTCACTTTCAAGATTAAGTTTCAGATGACTGGCTGTTAATAGGACAAAAAAGCCACTTTCAAAAATCATTACCAACCTCATGAATGCTTTCTGAATATTAACTGCACACAAATGCCGATCAGCAAATAATGACAAATCAGCCAGTCTTTTAAAGGCTTAGTTTTGTATTTTCGAATATATTACAGCCAAAGGCAACAAAACATCTTTTTGGAAATTTTATGTATTCTGCTTCTTCATTGCTGCCTTTTCAAAGGGAAGCTTTTTGCACAGCAAACTACAAGTACGTATTGAGCACAGCGACCTTTATCATTTTGATTTCAACAAGGTCAACACTGCTAAGAAGCCAGTTTTGCCTTAAAGGCAACAGTCTCTCTAAGAACCCAAACTGGATCTTTTAAATGTAATTGAACTACAACAATTCATTTCCACAGGCTTATGAAAAAAAGTCTTCTAAATTTGCAGCCAATTTTATAGTATTTGGCCGCTGACAATAGATGCTGACAGGGAAACTGGACCATTACTTTTTGAATTTCATACACTGCTAACTCAGACAAAAGTTTTTATGTGAAGAGAGACAGGCAACAAGGAGCCCCCTGTTAAGAACAAGCATAGCATAGTCAAAACACATCAGAAAGAGAAAAAGGCACAGAACGTGAGCGAAACTAAGACTCCACTCCTGGGATCACCAACCAGCTGTGCACAGGAGGTGTCTCTCCCTGTTGGTGCCTCCTTGGTCAGCATGGCACAGCTGACACAGCTGGCTCCCTCCCAGGCATCACCCCAGGGCAGCTCACAGAGGGATGGAGACCTTGCCTGTATTAGGAAATTGCATTATTTCACTAGCAAGATGCTGCTGCAGTTCACCCTTGAGCATGTGTGTAGTTAAGCTGTTGGCAGTGCTGTTTCCAGTTAAAACTGTTGTAACAATTGTCAGCTGAAAAAATGCTATTTCTCACCACGGTTGACAGACCTGTTTCTTCATTACCTTTATATTGTATAGTCACACCTATCTCTGCAAGCGTAACAGCCACTGAGTATAGCATAGTATCAAATCAAAAAGTTAACTTTAACTTCAAAATGTACTATTTGATAGTAGGGAAGACCTTCTATTTCATGTCCTAGGCTAAATAGCTACAGGTTGGATGAGGTAGGAGAAAATGAGGCGTTTATCTTTGCTAGGCATCATTAACATCCATTCCTGTTCACAGCTGCATTTTGGAAAATGCTACATGGAATGGTTGTTCCTAGAGATCACAACATCATTTTGCCAGACAGAAACTTATTTCCTAGGGTAGGAAAGGCAAGAATGTATTACTGATTTCCCCCCTGCTTTTCTATGGTTGCTTCATTACAGCTTTCCTAAATTTCCTCTTCCTATCATGCTGTACGGCTAATTCTATGAATAATTTAATTGAGATACTCTATCAGCACACTGCAGTTGATGAAGGCTTGATTCTCTCAACAGTTTTGCTTCCATCCTGATTTTTTTGTAACCTAACCTGAGAGTATGATGACCAAGCATTTCCATTTTCACTTTCTCCTTTGCAGCTCCCGAGACAGAAATAAAACGCAGAGGGGGCAGAATAGGAGGCGGGAGGGATGCCTTCTGCTAAAGGTAGAAAACACACCACACAACCATCATCAAAACCTCATGTGTGACAATCTGGTAAGTGAATCCTCAGGGAATTTTAACTATACACATCCCTTTATAGGTACTCTGCAAAATATTCCACGACAAGAGGATAAGGCAGTGAAAGCCACCTTAAAAAGACTCCAGAATGAATGGATATCAGGGGAAAGAGGAGCGGAGAAAGAAAAGAGGTGGTCTCTCTTTCATTGTGAATAATCCTTAGTAGCTTTATAATCACCAGGGGGTTTTTTCCAGATAGCAACATTAGCCTCTATAAAAGTAAAAAAAGCAGGAAAATTGCACCATCTTTTCTCAACATCAGTATGTTCCTAATTCAGCACAAAGGAACAAGCTTTTAATATCATTCTTCCTTGTAGTCTTTTATTTTCTACTACTTTTACATATTTAAATATTACTTCTGTCATCTACATTATAGTTTCAAAAAAGTCCTAGGGTTATATTATTTACATATCTCAATTGAATATAGTTCACATATGAAAAATATGATAAGGAACATAATTTCAAGTAACAAGCAACATGAAGTAGTTTTAAACTCTTGTTACTTTCAGTGCCTCTGCAAGTGAGGTGTTTAAAGCTAATCCATCAAATTTCAGTGATTTCCCACTTTTTATAAAGTTTCACACAAATCTAAAAACCACACACCAGGATAAATAGCAATCCATTTCTCATATTATATTAAAAGCAATGTTATCCCTTTCGATTGAATTAGGTGGCTGAACTTTGGACTCTTAGAAGTTGTTTCTTTTAGGAAGTGCATTCCAGAATCTGTTGGGGTTCTTTGTGTGTTTTTCCCTTTCTCTTAGAACATCAGCTCAACCTGCAGCTGAGCTGATCTGTTTACTGTCACTGAAAAGGAATTCCCATCCCACTCTTTCGAAAATCAAACTTTACCTTTCTTCTGCCCTTACTCTCTAGTCAGTTCTGTTCCCCACCCGTTGTATTGGCTCTGCCACTTGTCAAGCACTTTTCACAAGCCGATTCAGCTCACTAAATTGGAAGTGTTATTCAGACATTTCAGTAACCAATTTTTCTGCCATTTTTTTTTTCTAAATCAGTTGACTCAACAGTGATGAACACCAGAGATAACAGGTGAAGGCAGTTCACAGCAGGTCATAAGGAAGCCTTGCAGGGTCATGCACAAAGTGTTTTTTTCCGGGCAGCTTTTCAGCAGCATTCCTCTATTCAGTGGTTCCTGTTTACCGGATAATGCATCAACACCAAAACTTTGCCAGTCTTCTGCACCCACATTCTGTCCACAACAAAATACTTCTGATCAATAGCTGTGCATCTGTTGTGATAGATACCTCTAATTCAGCATATGGGTACCGTAGTTTCACTGATTTTATACCTGAAGAACCTGAAAGAAATACACTTTCATGAATGGTGACCTACATGTTACAACACCTGACTAAAACAACACGTGAAAGAAACGTCTGTATTTTGGGTTGCAAATCAGCAGAAAGCCATTGAGAGAAACACATGGCTAAGAAAAACAGTTCGGTGTTTTTCTTTTACTGTTTCAAAATACTACTTAAAATCAGTGTTTTTCCGGGAAAATCAACACAGCAGCAAGAAAAATGAAAGTACAAACTGCTGGCACACATAACTCGCTAATACAGCCAATACCTTTCTGTATACCCAGAGTATCTGGGAACGTCCATCCTTTGTTTGAAAGAGAGGACACAAGGAAACATGCCCTGCGTTAGGTTTTCCCTGAATTCCGCTGAAGGGACAAAAGTCACCCACTGAACTTTTACAGAATTTACAGCCATTCATGTGTTATCCTAGGAAACACATAAAGAGAGGGTTGGCACGCTTGCTTGCTTCTTCTGGAACTTACAGCCAAAGTAGAGCTGTTAAAATGATGGTGACGTGACCCATCCTTTCCGAGTTCTCAAGCGATACTCGTGAGAGAAGACCAAGTAACGAGGCCTCTTGGAGAGGATGACCACCCTCTCCTCCCCAAAAGGCGTATCTTGCCCTTGAGCCGCACTTACTTCTCTTGGATGGGAGGTGCTTCCTTCAGGGCTGGGACTGCCCGGGGAGCAAGCGGCACAGCGCAGCCCCCTGCCCACGGCAACACCTCGCACAGGGCAGCGGCACCGGAGGCAGCCGAGCCGAGAGCCCCTCGCTGCTGTGCCGGAGCGGCTGAGGGGAGAAGCTGAGGGGAGCGGCCGGAGTGCCGGTGCCCCAGCCCCGGTC